>JBAMBO010002818.1:0-36753 GCA_037044535.1 Lordiphosa magnipectinata
TATGATAAATCACAGTAAAGCAGCTTCCGCTGCACTTCTGCTTCGCCTAGCAAAAGGTGAAGCAGACATTATTTTAGTCCAAGAGCCTTGGATCACTGGTGACAGGATCTGTGGCTTGAGGACGCCAAAATACAACTTGTACCACATTCGGGGTAAGGGTAAGCCGCGTACATGTATATTAGTAAAACAAACTCTTAACGCAT
Organism: Lordiphosa magnipectinata; assembly: GCA_037044535.1. NCBI lineage: Eukaryota > Metazoa > Arthropoda > Insecta > Diptera > Drosophilidae > Lordiphosa > Lordiphosa magnipectinata. The sequence continues at coordinate 204 of JBAMBO010002818.1, forward strand.
TTTTACTTCCCCAATTCAGTGATGGAGACATCACAACAGTCAACCTTGAATTGGGGAGCACCACCTGTAGGTTGACTTCCTTCTATTTGGCTCATGATACAACGGAGCCAATACCATCCCGACTATTTGAAGACCTGGTGCACAACAGTCAAGGCAGTAGAACCAGACTAATACTGGGTGGAGACGCTAATGCACACCATACAGAATGGTCCAGCACGGACACTAACGATCGTGGTGAGTTACTCTACGATTATCTTTTAAGTACGAATCTTATTATCTGCAATAAAGGTAATGACCCAACTTTCGTCACTAGAGCTCGGAGGGAGGTACTAGATATCACCCTCATTTCAGAGTTTCTAATAGAAAATATTATTTCATGGAGAGTTCTATCAGACCACTCCTTCTCAGATCATAGATATATTGAGCTAAAGCTAATAGAGTCATGCCCCGAACCTAAAAAAACACAAAACTTAAAAAAAACGAACTGGAAACAGTATAAGAGACTTATAGTGAAAAATCTAGATGCAGCTCCGCAATTCACACCTGTGAATGCGGAACAACTAGATGAAATAGTCCACATATTTACAACGACATGCACTAAGGCACTTGACAAATCATGCCCACATATTAAGTACAAAATTCACCATAAGCCCCCCTGGTGGTCTAAAGACCTGGAGATACTAAGGAAAGAGTGTAGAAAGACATTCAACTCAGCTAAGAACACTAACCTGGATTCATCCTGGGAGATGTATAAAGCCAAGTTACGAGACTATAAAAGTGCAATGCGGAAAGCCAAACGACGCTCGTGGGCAAATTTCTGTACCAGTATTGAATCGACCTCCGAAGCATCAAGACTTCGAAAAATTTTTGCGAGTTCACCAACCCCTCCGGGACTCCTACAATATCCTGATGGAACTTGGGCTGACTCCAGCTCTGAACCCCTCAATTTACTTCTGGAAGCACATTTTCCTGGCTGTTCAACATCTTGGGAGCCCATAGAGGCACCTAGAGGTGACACGCTAAGTCACATAAGTGATATAGTAACTGAACATCGAATTAAGTGGGCTGTGAACACTTTTCAGCCCTACAAATCAGCCGGGCCAGATAGAATCTTTCCCGCTCAGCTTCAACAATCACTACCACAAATAATTGCATGGCTTCAGACAATCTTTGTCTGCTGCCTTCGATTACAGTATATACCCACACTGTGGAAAGATATAAAAGTGGTTTTCATACCAAAGGCAGGAAAAACCTCGCATGTCAGACCAAATGACTTCAGGCCGATCAGCCTGTCATCTTTTCTCCTCAAAACACTGGAGAGACTACTAGATGCCCATCTAAGGCAGACAATAGACCCATCCACTCTGTCCCCAGCGCAGCACGCATACAGCAAGGGAAGGTCAACAGAAACAGCATTCCACTCTCTTGTCTCGAAAGTTGAGAAGTCACTCGAGGCAAAAGAATATGCGCTTACGGCATTCCTCGACATCGAGGGTGCCTTTAACAATGTTCTCCCCAACGCTATCACCTCTGCCTTGACAAATCTAAATGTGGAGTCACCCCTGGTGGAGTTCATCCGACTCATGCTTACAAGCAGGGTGGTTAACTCGCAACTAGGAGATGCCTGCGCACGAAGATATGTAAGTAGAGGCACTCCTCAAGGAGGTGTTCTTTCGCCATTCCTTTGGGTGGTAACAGTCAACGAATTGTTGCGACTAATGGAATTGCGAGGACACACGGTGATAGCGTACGCGGATGACGTTGCCATAATCACAAAAGGCAAATTTCCCCACACTCTCTGCAACCTGATGGAGGATGCACTCTCAACACTTTCAAATTGGACGACACAAAGTGGTCTTGGAGTCAATCCAACCAAAACTGAACTCGTTCTCTTTACCCGCAAGTATAAGATACCAAATTTAACACCCCCACGACTAAACAACACACACCTAAAATTTAGCGATTCTGCAAGATACCTTGGTGTAGTGTTGGACAAAAAATTATATTGGAACGAAAACATAACTGAACGTATCAAAAAAGCTAATACTGCACTTTTCTCGTGCAAACGTGCGATTGGTCGTAAATGGGGATTTTCCCCTGAAATAGTACACTGGCTGTACACAGCCGTTGTACGTCCAATACTACTATACGGAATCATCGTATGGTGGACGGCTCTGGGGAAAGCTTCCGTCCTCAGAACCATAACCAAAGTTCAACGTAGTGCTGCATTATGCATGACTGGTGCATTGCGTACAACCCCAACAGATGCACTTAACATAATGTTACACCTTATGCCTCTAGATCTTCTGGGTAGAGAAATCGCCAGTAACGCCGCTCTCAGGCTGAGAGAAAGCGGTACCTGGAAAGATAGTAACTCTGGCCACTCCTCTATACTTCTGCATCAAGTGGCGGTACCGCCAACGCTTGACTACTGCATCCCAACAATAACGTTTACCACCATGTATAAAGTCACCATACCGAGTCGACTGGACTGGAACTCAATACCTCACTGCAAACCGAATGCCATAAACTTTTACACTGATGGCTCCAAACTGGGTGGACAGGTAGGAGGGGGAGTCTTCAGTCCAGAACTCGGGATCGAAACTTCATTTCGGCTTCCTGACCATTGTAGTGTTTTCCAAGCAGAGGTTGTAGCCATCCAGGAGGCTACCAACCTTCTGGGAACCCTCGCAATCCAAGGAAGTAAAGTATTCATTTTTTCAGATAGTCAAGCTGCATTAAAAGCCCTTGACGGTTATATCAACAATACCAAAACTCTTACGGAGTGCCGCAAATCTCTTAATGAGATGGCTCAGCACTTCGAAATTAATCTCGTTTGGGTGCCTGGACACTGCAACATTGAAGGCAACGAGATGGCCGACCACCTCGCCAGACTTGGCACCACCACTCAGCTCTTACCGGATAAGAGCAACATAGGGGTGCCTCTTGCGACCTTTAAGCTACAAACAAAGGAAACTACTCATCGAATAACCATGAATCGATGGCAAACAATACACACATGTGAAGTATCTAGGCTCACATGGCCTACTCTTAGTATTAAAAAATCTAGGGCGTTACTCCGTCTAGAAAGACTGCATATTTCCCTACTAGTAGGGGCCCTTACTGGACATTCCCTAATAGGTAGACACGCCGCTAGGCTAGGCATCAGACACAATGACTTCTGTAGAAGCTGCAATTCAGTGGACGAGGAGGAGAGTGTACAACACCTCTTCTGTCATTGCCCAGCTCTTAGCAGAAGGCGACTCACAGTTTTGAGTCGTCCCTTTCTAAACAATCTGTCAGACATCTCTGAAATAGATCTAGCCTCTCTACTCAAATTTGTGATATTTTCTAAATGGTTTAACGGGAAAGACCCTCCCTCTACGATCGCAGCGTAGAAAGGGTTATATGGTAACACAACGGGCCTTCATTGGCCTAAGTGATGAAATGGGATTCTCACCCATTTCAACCATTGCAACCTAACCTAACCTAACCTATGATAAAGAAAAACTGTACCATTTTTGGGACCCGGATGCATTTTATGGAATCGGTTATAGTCAGGGCTAAATGCCGGAACAGGAACCGTAAACCGAAATAAACCGTTTTGTTTGATTACCGAAAACCGATTACCGTTATTCTTGGAGCCGATAGCACCGGAACAAGACCGAAACGTTGGTACCGGTACTGTTTCGGGTTTTGTACTCTGTACCAAAGGTACACAGAGTATATTAAGTTTATGCAAAAGTTTGTAACAAAGAGAAGGAATCATTTCTGACCCTATAAAGTATATATATTCTTGATCAGCATCAACAGCCCAGTCGGTATAGCCATGTCCGTCCGTATGAACAAACAGATCTCAGAGATGGTAAGAGATAGAGGTATGACAAATTCATCCTCTCTAGCAAAATCGCAATCAAATGTGTTTAAAACCATGAAAACATTCTTAACTGGTGGTCAGAATCCTCCACAAAGTTCCCTGAATTGTATGAGATTATGAGATTTGAAAAGTCGTGCTTTCTGCTACAGCTACGCAGGTTAGCGTGGAACGCCTATTCCCTATAAGTTGTACGGACTCAACCACATTGAATGCAATTATGTTACGGCGATCAAATCACACATTCTTGTGATTCTTGAGATAGCATTCTCTGTATTAGTAAAAAGAAGGTAAATTCGAAAACATTAAGGCAGGGCTTAATGCCGGAACCGGTACCGGAACCGTTAACCGAAATAAACCGTTTCAAATCAAGTACCGGAACCGGAACCTATACAAATTTTAATTTGAGAACCGAAAACCGTTTACCGTTATTAATGGAACCGATAGCACTGGAACGAAACCGAAACGTTGGTACCGGTACTGTTTCGGTTTTTTTACCTTTGCAGAGCGCATCGTAGATTTGGTCACGAGTTGTAGCTCAACCAACAGGATGCTAAAATATTTGCAGCGGAAAGCATTTTCAACATTTGCTTCAGTTTTGCGGCTGCAGTTAACGACTTTCTTCTGCACCGGAAAGTGTGAGACTCAGTTCGCGAAACTGTACACAAATTAGGACCAGCGGAGGTGGTCACAACTTAACTTCAAGCCGAAAATCTTGTTTTTGGTGATTTTAATTCCATTTGGATACACTGCAAATTGGAAATATAAAAAAAATCGTCGTCTCTAGCTAGCTTCGTCGTAAACAGCTACTAAATTCCATTAAGACTTTTCTCGCACGTTTTCGAATTCCCGAAAACATTCTTAACTGGTGGTCAGAATCCTCCACAAAGTTACCAAAATTGTATGATGTATGATTAAATGTAAAACCATTAATTTTGTGTTGAATTTTGATTCGTTTTATTACACATCAATAAAATGATTTAGATTTATCTCAAAATTTAAATTTTCCAATATTAAAAAAAGTATTACTTATACCGGTACGTACCGGTATACCGAAATCAAAGTCCGGGTACCGTTTCGAAACCGAAAACCGAAATTAATTGAAAACCGAATAGAACCTTTAACCGAAACATTTATTTCGGGACGTACCGGAACCGAAATTCGTTTCGGGATTAAGCCGTGCGTTTAGGGTATTCACCACCCCCCGTAAAAGCGTATTTGTGTAAATTTACGCGACGCAGCTATTGAGCACCCCTTCTGTTCACCCTCGTAATTTTTGGCGTAAATCAGCTGTTTTTGACAGGCTCTGAATTTTGCTGTTAATTGAGATTCAATACTTACTATTTGCAACTAATTTCAGACGCCTCAGTGGCGTAGAGCGCTGCATGCATAACTCATAGACGGGAAGACGTCTGTTCGAATCAAGGAGCTGAATTTTTTTTTTATTTCCTTTTATTATCGTTTGTGATTGACATCTTTTCTGACCTCGGGCATAGTTTTGGGCTTTTTTAATAAAAACGAGAAGGCCAAGCTAACTTCGTCTGTGCCGAAGTTTTTATACCCTTGCAAAAGCTGTTTTTGAAATGACAGAGTTTAAGAACGCTTGGATAAAAATCAAAAACTTTTGTAACTAAAATCCATTTTCCGTCAGATGAACATCTGATTTCGACCAAATTTCGAGAATCTTTATGAAAACATATCAAATTAACAATCGCCAAGTTTAAGAACGATAAAATTGAAAACAAAAAAGTTTTTCTCACTAAGACTCATTTTCCGACCGATAAGTCCTATGGCAGCCTGAAGATATAGTCATCTGATTTCGACCAAATTTTTCAAATTAGTTTGAAAGCGTTTAATATTAATTATCACCGACTTTAAGAACGATTTACTTGAAAAAAAAATTATTTTTTTTTCACTAAGACCCATTTTTCGACCGATCGGTCCTATGGCAGCTATAAGATATAGTCATCCGATTTTGACCAAAGTTTGCAAATCTGTTTGAAAGCATATAATATTAATAAGGGACGAGTTTGAGGACGCTAACATTGAAACCAAAAAAGTTTTTCTCAGTAAGACCCATTTTCCGACCGCAGCACATTTGTCGGAACCGGCCAGATCGGATGACTATTACATATAGCTGCCATAGGAACCATCGTTCGAAAATGTTGTTTTTGAGTATGTAGGTAAAAAATTCTCTGTGTAAGCGCTTGTTGGACAACCCATGTACATTATAAGATAAAATTGTTATGTTGCTATTTCTAAGGGACGATACTGGGACGATTACATTATTTGAGGTGCTATCGTTATATTTTACTTTTTTGAGGGACTTTGCTCTAATAGAGCCTGAAAATCAGTGGGTCTTTCCTTTATCTTATCTCCATATATTTCCTCCAACATAGCCGTTGCCGTTTGTTCTCCATTCATTAGTTCCAGATTTCCATTGGATTTTATCCATTTATCTCCGATTCGCATCCTGTCGTTTCTAACTGTGATCCGGTGTAATTCATCTTTCCGTAGTATTCGTTTTTTACTAAAGAAACTGAGTCATTCGAGTCCATTTCCACCACAATTCCCATTTTGTTGCCACGTTTGAAGAGGATTCTTGGCTCTTTTATCTGCACGTTAAATTTCATAATATCGTGACAAATTCTTTAGACCTCTCCCTTTGGTGACCCATCCGCTTTTGCTCCTCGGAAAATCAAATTTTCTTGCTTGCTTTGGTCTACCATTCTCATTAGTTCCCTCTGGTCGGCGGCAGTATTCATCTTGACCTGCTCAAGTTCCGATCTAAGTGCTTTATTTTCTTTCTTAAGCTCTTGCACTTGTTTGGACACAGTGTCAAATTGATCTTTGATCTCCGCAACGTCCTCTTTAGTAGCCACATTTTTAAGAGCCTCCATGATGTCTCTCAATGTAGGCTCCTCAGGCGAGCAATCCAACCTTCCTCTTTTGGATAGTTGCGAAGTGGATATCGTGGTTGGGGGCGTACGCACCAGTCCTCCTCGTCCAGCCATTTGTAAGCACCAACTGTTCAAAAACCCCGCGCCACCAGCTTATCGATTGGTAGTTTCGCTTAAGCTGAGTGCTACGGAACTCGTTTATCGGTAATCGATTGCTGGGCTGTTGATTGTATAAGCTGATGAGTTCCACCTCTAGTTTTCCTATTTCGCTGCCTCACGTTTGTTTTGGCTCGTATAAACTTTCTTCGTTTTCTTAAGCTTCCATTCACTTTCGCCGCCAATTGAGTGAAAGCCTACTTGCAGTGCGCCGCCAATGCAAACCTTTTTGCTGGACCAATTGGACACCCACCGTGAAAACTCCAATTCCTGACCTTCGTTATGCCACTTGATGTGCTTTGCTGCCATAGCTCAGGTTGTTTTTTCGTGCAGGACACCAAAAGAAGACAATTTCCAGGAGCTTGCTGCCACAACCGTCTTACTCACTCGACTCGCGACTCGGTTTTCTTCATTTGAACTATCCGTGGTCCGGCGTGGCGTACCAGTTGTATGTGTGGCTGCTGGTGCGGGGAGGTTGTGGGTTCGATCCCGCCTCGGACCATCTAATAGAAAAAGTTTTTTCTTTCTTTAGAAAAAAGCTTTTACACACCCGATCACCTTCACCAGCTACTGGCGCCAGCTGTGAAGTAACTAGCCATGAAAAAGCAAAAATTCTCCAACTATTGCCGTTCGGCGTTAAACTGTAGGTTCCGTTCTCTTGTGCGAAAAATTATATGCACACACGCCAAGAGATTGAGAGAAGCTTGGCCCTGGCCCTCCTAGAGGTGCTGTTTGAGCCAATTTTACTTTTTACTATCTATCCGTCGAAAAAGAAGTTTTATTGAAAAAAATTTTTTTATTTTAAATTCAAACGTCCCCAAACCTTGCATCTATAAGTTTTCTATGCTTTCACATAATTTTACCAAGTTTTATGCAAATCGGACAACTATATAGGATAGCTGTCATACAAAAGATAGTTCAGAAAAAAGTCTTAGTAAGAAAAACTTTTCAATGCTTTCGCTCCCAAACTTGTTACTGGTCAATACTATATGCTAACACACAATTCTGCTAAGTTTGATCCAAATCGGATGGCTATAGCATATAGCTGCCATAGGAACGATCGGTCGGAAAAGGAGTTCAAGTAAGATAATCTTTTTTTGTTTTCAATGGCAGCATCTTTATACTTTCCAGCTATGAATATTATCGGTTTTCGCACAGTTTTGGGGAATTTGGTCAAAATCGGATGAATATATCGTATAGCTGCCATATTAAAAACTAACAAGCAAATGGTCAAAGTAGTGACGCCATCTATTGCTGAGTTTGGGAAATAGCTCAGCTTAGAATGTTCGATGAAAATCAGTTAAAACCTTATATTATATAAATAATGCAAGCTGCAAGGGTATATAAACTTCGGTCGAGCCGAAGTTAGCTTTTCTCTATTTTTTGTTATTTCATTTATTTCATTCTGATTTTACCAATAATCGTTAGGAAGACTCATTGAGTTATGTGCCCATCGGTCATTCGGCTTCTGGTGTCAGAAACCACACAATTTAAAGCCGAAGCCAAGCGTTCCGATGGCACGGAGCTTCCCGGTGTAATAAGATATGACAATGCCAAGTTAGAAAGTTAAAAAACTTACATTTACCTTTTTTAATGATGGGCTGAATTTCAGCCAAGCATTTCTACGGCTTGCGTTTAACTGTGCCTTTATATTAGTTGAGTTGCTACTGGTCTTTACAACTTTACGTGTGTGACCGAACGCTAATACCAAAATATCACCGAAAAATCCGATATATCGCCTCCGAAAAATATGCGATAATGATATTTGTCATTTTGGGCAAAAAACGATATTTCGATACATCGATAATATTTTCGACATCCTTAGCTCTAACCTTTCATAATTGTCACCATTGTAAATTTACTCTAAATATAAAAGAGTTTGTACTGACTGATTGGCAATCAACGCAGAGCGCGAACGGTAACAGATAAGTAAAATTGGCTCAAACAGCCAGGGCCAAGCTTCTCTCAATCTCTTGGCGTGTGTTCTTATAATTTTTCGCACAAGAGAAAGGGACCTACAGTTTAACGCCGAATCCGAACGGCAATAGTTAGAGAATTTTTGCTTTTTCATGGCTAGTTACTTCACAGCTGGCGCCAGTAGCTGGTGAAGGTGATCGGGTGTGGAAAAGCTTTTTTCTAAAGAAAGAAAAAACTTTTTTTATTAGATGGTCCGAGGCGGGATCGAACCCACAACCTCCCGCACCAGCAGCCACACATACGACTGGTACGCTACTCGGTAACAGATAGAAGGCTGAAATTTGGACAGGAGTTTCCGTTAGTGTTGAAAGTGAGTACTAAGACGGGGTTTCGGAAAATTCCACCCCCAAGGGGTGAAAAAGCGTCGGAGAAGTTGGTATGGGAAAATTATTTTTTCCTTCCAATTGACTTAAAATTTGGTTTGTAAGCATAGTACGCGAAATAATTCAACATGTGTTTTTCCGATTTTGGAAAATCCGCCCACGAGGAAAAATCCCGGAAAATTCAGCATGCAAAAAACCATTTTTCATCCGATTGGCTTGAAATTCGGTTTTTAAGGATAGAATACGAAATAATTTGAAATGTGATTTTCCAATGTCGGAAAATCGTGGCGTGAAAATTCCCGAAAAATTTTGTATTCAAAAAAATATTTCTCATCCAATTGGCTTGAAACTCGTTTTATAGTGATGAAATTCGAATTTATTTGTGATTTCATTTTTCTATATTGGAAAATCCACCTCGTGGGCGAGAGTGGGAATTGGAGGGAAAACCCAGCAGAAAAGTCGTAACGGGGAAAGGCAAAGTAGTAAGACGTTGATTTCAAGCTAATGTATGTAAGATTCGCGTTGTGGGCTCTACGGAAGACACAAAAGATATCTAGAAGGTACGAACAATCTATTATCAAAACTGTGGGAGATATGACGTTTTGTCCAAAATGCGGAGGCGGGAGGGGGCGTGGAAAAAATTTAAAATAAACTTGATCTGCCTGCAAGTATAAGGAATATATGTCCCATACATGTCAAACCTCTATCTCTTACCATCTCTGAGATCTGTGGATTCATACGGACGGACGGACAGACGGAAATGGCTATATCGACTCGGCGGTTGATGCTGATCAAGAATATATATACTTTATAGGGGAGGAGATGATTCCTTCTCCCTGTTAAATACTTTTGCACAAACTTAATGTACTCTATGTACCTTCGGTACAGAGTAGAAAAATCTTGAATCACTCATGATGAAAAAATTAGTGATATTTATCACTTGTGATATATATGTATCAGGTGATATTCTTGTGATATCTACCTTTGAGAACAATGTTCACAATTTTTTTAATCACTCACGACATTAATTCGTAAATATCATTGTTGAATTTTTCTTAACTAGAAAATAAAGGCCTTCTTTGAGTTGAGTGATATTTTACGAACACTTGACGGTTCACCGTAGACGTGAATTTAAACGTGACACGGTGTGTCTCGACGTGATCGTGAGCAAAGACAGAGTTTCGTGAGCTAGCATCCGTGATCCGTGCGTGTTTCGTGCGTGAACTAAAGTCAAACATCGTGAATATAAGTCATGCAGTACTCACGAAATTTTTAAAATTGATTTTCCGTGCGTGATCATTCGTGACGGCTTCTTAACCGTGAGTGAATCGTTAGTGACGCGAAACGCTAAAACAATTACGTGCGTGAATCGTTCGTAAAAAGTTTTTTTTTGTGAATTGTTCGTGACGTGAATGAAAATTCGCTCACGCGCGCACATGATACAAATTACTAGCCTGTCGTACTGTTTTCTTAACGCATAGCTTTGGGCATTAGACAATTTTGTTATTTTTATTATTATCGGTTTTAAGGCATATCTTCGCTAAAAATAATCGTACAACTCTTTGGGATAGTTTATTTGAAAGCTACACTGAGGGAAGAACGCTCTGAATTTTTAATATTTACACTTTGACCTTAATATTTTCACCATAGATTCAGCGTTAAATATGGGATTCTTAAATAGAAAGTGTGTACACTTTAATTTGAAATGTAATAAGAAAATAGTTAAATTTAATAGTTCTTATACTTAATATTAATTGCTCACATACTTAAGATGAATATAAAAAATATTTATCTTTACTATTTTTCATAGTTACTCTGAAAATATTCATATTAAAATTTAAATTGATTAATAATTACATCAAGTATGGCAATATTGAATATTAATAAGTTTTGTAGTAATTAATAATTATTTTAATTGATTTTATTAATTTAATAGTAGCATTGACGTGTAATAATATTTAATTCAAATATGTTTTTAATCAAAAAACATATATTTTCCATATTTGTTTCCCAAAAATTTAATTTTTAATCGAGGTGTGCTCATTTTAAATTCAAACAGTTCCATTTTTTATCTTTATTTTACAGCATACCCCCAAATATGTTATATATTATTATATGTTATATATTAAATTGGTTTGTCCATTATATAACTATTAGAATGGCTTAATGTATATAAATGCATAGGATATGTTGTAAACACTGTCATTTCTTTTATAATAGTACTCAAATATTTTTGACCAATTTCGTCCCCCCGCGCGTCACGAAATCCAAACGTTTTGTTGCGTACACAGCGTGGGCGCTTATCAGCAAACGTGTCGTGTGTGTGTGTGTGTGAGTGAGTTTGGCTGCTCACGTGGAGCGAACGTGGCGCGCTTTGTTTTGCCGATAACGCGTGTGTGTGTGTGTGCGTGTTATCTCTTGGCTCCACACTCTGAGTTTGTGGGCGCTGACCGCACAGAGCTTTCAAGTTTTGAAAGCTCAAGCGCAGTGCTTTGAGCTCGGAGCGTTGGAGCTTGGAGTTGGCTGCAGCTTAGGCTGTGCTTTGGAGTGCTTTTGCCAGAGTACAGTGCAGACTGCCTACAAACAATTTAAAAAAAAAAAAAAAATTTAAAAACATTTAAAAATATTTAAAAATATTTAAATAATATTTAAAAATATTAAAAACAATTTGATGGGTTATTTTGCTTTTGAAAAAAAGCAAAATTAACAAACAAAAACAGACAATAAAACAAAAAGCTTGTGAAAACGTCATTAACTTATTTTGCTGCAAATAAGTATAGTGGACGCCTACAACAACAACAACAACAACCAGGAATTCTCCTCGCCCGCATCACTTCTCTCGGCTGGAGAACTGGCGCTGCTTGGCCGAACACCGTCGTCTCCGTTAGTCTCGGAGGTAGACATGGACGAGAAGGATTACCGCGCCCAAGTAATCAGGCAGGCGGAAATCGATGCTGGCATTATCCAGCCACCAACAACAACAACAACTACTACAATTACAACAACCAGCTGCAGCTCTTACCGAGTTTCGGCCACTTTTGCCAATCCCGGATCATCCCACGCCACACAGACGGGTTTCATAAACTCCATTATGACCCTAAGCACGCCAAATGGAGTTGCACCTGGCCAACTTGAGGGCACAACAGCTGCTGTCAGTACTGCCGGACAATTGCTAGCCACTGGTAAAGCCCTGCCACCAATTACCAACACCTCGAAGATGCCAGATTTTGTGCCGTCCACCGAACCCTGGCAAAATATTAAAAAGAACGAGAGCGTAAGTTAAAGTCGGCTCTAACCGACTTCGAAATACCCGTTACTCACGGAAAGAAACGTTGAATAGCCTTCCTGTGTGCCTGAGATGGGACAGCCGAAAAGTATGCAACATATTTTTACTCGGCTATTTATCATCTGATCTTCATGAAAATTGATGGGCTTATAGATATTGCGAATATGAATGTACGTTTTAAATTTCAGATCGATATCTTAAGAATTGTGGGAGTTATTCACCATTTTTATACCCGTTACTCGTAGAGTAAAAGGGTCTACTAAAGTCGTGCAAATGTATGTAACAGGCAGAAGGAATCATTTCCGACATATAAAGTATATATATTCTTATCAGCATCAACAGCCGAGTCGATATAGCCATGTCCGTCTGTCCGTCTGTCCGTCTGTCTGTATGAACACCTAGATCTCAGGGACTAGAAGAGCTAGAGCAACCAAATTTGAAATGTAGACTCCTATTGTCTGCACGCAGATCAAGTTTATTTTCAATTTTTGCCACGCCCCCTCACGCCCCTGCAATTTGGAAAAAACGTCATATCTCCTACAGTTTTGATGATAGATGGTTCGTACTTTCTAGAGATATCTAGTACTTAAAATTATTTATCGATTTGCTGAAGGAATGATAAAGATCGGATGAACGATACTCAAGTTGCGTTCAGCAGCAATCTTAGTGAGAGAGAGAGAGAGAGAGAGAGACGAGTTAAAAAATGTTGCATACTTTTCGGCTGACCCACCTCAGGCATACAGTAAGGCTATTAAACATTTGTTTCCATGAGTAACGGGTATATCAAAGTCGGTTAGAGCCGACTTTAACTTACGCTCTCGTTTTTATTGTGGGGGCGGGGGTGGGCGTGGCAAAAATTTGAAATAAACTTGATCTGCGTGCAGACAATAGGAGTCTAGATTTCAAATTTGGTTGCTCTAGCTCTTCTAGTCTCTGAGATCTAGGTGTTCATACAGACAGACGGACAGACGGTCAGACGGACAGACGGACATGGCTATATCGACTCGGCTGTTGATACTGATCAAGAATATATATACTTTATATGGTCGGAAATGATGGCTTCTGCCTGTTACATACATTTGCACGACTTTAGTATACCCTTTTACTCTACGAGTAAAGGGTATAAAAAGCGGCGAGGATCCGACTCACCAAAAAAACAAACCAAAAAAGGTCGAGGCTCGGATGAACCAGCGGAAACTAACCGATTTGCCCCTCTAGCTAATGAGGAGGATGAGCAAAACTACAACGACCAAATGGAGGTGACAGAAGAGGAAGCTGTTCCCTCAGCCGCACAACAGCCAGCAATCCCTGCTCAAAATGCACCTAAGCCGCCCAAACCGAGGCCAATTACGGTTCCTGGAGTTGACAGCATACAGGCCATGGAAGATATACTCAATACGGTGGTGGATATTGACTCATATGAGTTCAAAATGGCGCCAAACGGAGACCTGCGCGTTCTTCCAGTGGATTCGGACACTCACCGGAAGATTACAGGGGTACTTTCCGCAAGACATATCCAATACACCCACTTCTGCCTTCCTGAGGACAGAACTTTCCGAGTGGTAGTGCGCAATTTGGCTGCCTCAACCCCAAGGACGCAGATTCAGTCTGCCTTTTGTGGAATGGGCCATACTGTGGTTAACCTACACAACCCCAAAGGAAGGATACAGCCGTCCAACAAACCGGAGAGCACCGAGGAGGCTCCCAAACAAAATGTTTGGTTTGTCGACCTTAAAAAGGCCGAAAACAACAAAGACGCTCTGCGGATAATTAAAGTGGGTCGCCAGAGAGTCATTGTTGAGCTAAAACGGAAAAATACAGATATGAGGCAATGTTACAGGTGTTTCGAATTTGACCACACCCGTAACTACTGCACGAAGCAGCCCAAATGCGAAAGATGTGGAAAAGATCATTGGACCAACTCAAGTGCCTGTCAAGCTAAAACTGTAGAAGACCTGGAATGTTCCAACTGCTTCGGTAATCACATGGCATCATTTAAAAAATGCCCTGTTTACCTTAGAAGGATAAAGAACAGAGGAACGGGCATAAACCTTGCCCCTATGGTCAGAAATGGCCAAAAATCTAACCCACAAAAAAATCTAATACACAAGAGTTCATACCCACCGCAATTGTCCAGCAAGGCCTCTCGTACGCTGATGCGTCGAGCGCAGGAGGCAGACACCTAACTCACCCTCAAAACAAACCCCAGCGGGGAGCAGCACAGGGCCGCTCAACCCATTTTTCCCACCCAGATGCTCGCACTGCCCAGTGGGGAGCAACTCAAGGTCGCTCAACCCACAGCGCAGCCCAGGAGACTCACCAACCCCAGTGGGGAGCAACGCAGGGTCGCTCAACCCACAATAACACCCAGAATACTCACCTGCCCACCCTTGGAGTACATCAGCCAAACCACAACCCTGAAAATAAAACAGGATACGCGGGCCTGGATGGTCCACTCGCTCAAGTTATCCTATCCATGCCGCAAACTATAGCTGGGCTCCAGGCCACTATAACTGAGCTGCTACAGGAGATAAGGGAGC
The DNA here is from genome assembly GCA_037044535.1 of Lordiphosa magnipectinata. Lineage (NCBI taxonomy): Eukaryota > Metazoa > Arthropoda > Insecta > Diptera > Drosophilidae > Lordiphosa > Lordiphosa magnipectinata. Next base: position 15,260 of record JBAMBO010002818.1, read on the forward strand.
TTCGCTCCACGAAAACCCACAATCAAACCAAATAATGGCGACCTCTCTGCGCTTCGGAACATGGAACGCTCGTAGCATAGTTCCGAATGCTAACGAGCTGAAACTGTTTCTAACAAAGCATAATATTGACATTATGCTCATTTCTGAAACGTTTCTACACGCAGGGTCCTACTTTGGGATGGAAGGATACGCCTGTTATCGAGCTGATCACCCTGGAGGCAGGCCTAGAGGAGGAGCATGTGTCCTAGTGAAGCAGGAGCTTATTCACTACCACCTCCACCCTGTCACCAACAATTACATCCAGCTAGCGGCTAAAATGGTGTCCACAGCGTTTGGTGAAATCCTTGTGGGTGCGGCTTACTTACCACCAACCCTACCATGGAGCTCTGCGGGCTTCGAAGTACTTCTTGGTCAACTGGGCCAAAAATTCATTATTGGAGGTGACTTTAATGCAAAGCCCCGGCTCTGGGGTGACTTTAGAGCGAACCCTCGAGGTACAGCACTGCACCAAGCTGTAACTGGTGACTCCACGCAGGTCCTGGCTACGGGTAGACCCTCCTATTACCCGTACAACAGGAGAGGGACGCCCACCTGCTTGGACTTCTTTATGTATAAGGGGCTTCCTGATCACCTTCTAACCGTTCGGGAAGAGTATGACCTCTCTTCGGATCACCTGCCAATCCTGGCAACTCTAGAGCTGAGTCCACGAACAACCCAGACCAAGCACAGGGTTATCCTGCCAGGATCTGACCTAAAAAGGTTCCAAGATGAGTTGAGCGAATCCCTTTATCTAAATATGGAGATCCTTTCAACTCAGGATGTAGATGCTGCCATAGAAGTTTTTCTGAGCACAATCAAAAATGCTGCCAACATCGCTGCTCCTGATAATCCACCTCCCGCGCACACAACACGTGGAATACTGGTTCTGACTCCAGCAGCAGAGGGCCTAATTGCTCTTAAAAAACGTCTCAGGAGGGAGTACATTCGTACTTACGATCCCGCTATAGATCGCATTTACAGAAGGATAGCGAATAGGGTTAGAAAGATCTTGGCAAAGATCAAGAAAGAGACGACCGACAAACTCCTTGAGGATGCCACCCCCAATGAAGACTCCAAGTATGCCCTTTGGAGGCTTACAAGGAAGTACAAAAGGCAAGTGCAGCCTAAATTTCCTATCAGGAATCCTGACGGATCATGGGCCAAGCATCCGCAGTATCGTGCTGAAGCCTTTGCCTGCAACTTGGAGGATAGGTTCCAGCCTTACGCCACCGTCTCTACTAATAGAGTGCAATTGGTACAGGAATCATTGGAGGTCCCGCTGCAAATGGCACTCCCTTCCGCACCAATCACCTTCGAGGAGGTCAAAGGAGAGATTAGGACTTTAAAAAACAGCAAAGCCCCGGGAGAAGATGATATGGACAATAGGACAATAAAGCTGCTCCCACGTAAGGCAATATTGTTCCTCCTGCTCATCTTCAATGCAGCACTCCGCCTCAGCTACTTTCCTAGCGCCTTGAAAAGCGCAAACATAATAATGCTCCACAAACCAGGGAAGCCACCTAATGAATTGGAATCATACAGACCAATAAGCCTTCTCCCAGCCTTTGGCAAATTGCTCGAAAAATGCCTCCTGCGGAGAATACTGGAAACTCCTGCAGTCAAAAGAAAGATACCAAAGTTCCAGTTTGGTTTTCGCCTCAGACATGGTACACCTGAACAGCTGCACAGGGTGGTGAACTTTATCCTGGAAGGATTCCACGCCAAGGAGTACGTTGTGGCAGCGTACTTGGACATCCAACAGTCTTTCGACGGCGTCTGGCACGACGGCTTGCTCGCTAAAATAAAGGGAACGCTCAATCCTCAAATTTTCCTGATGGTCAAATCATTCCTCTCTGACAGGACCTTCAGAGTGGTCCAGGATGGCCTTGCATCCCAGAAGAAGAGGGACCAACGTGCTAGGTCCTACCCTATACAGCCTTTTCACAGCTGACATGCCCACAGTGCATGACATCCCTATTGAAGACCCGCAGGACCTTCTAATCGCCACTTTTGCTGACGACACTCCAATTATGGCAAGAGATGAGTGTATCTACACGGCAACCGATACATTACAAGAATATCTCAAAAAGTTTGAGAACTGGGCATGCCGTTGGAATATTTCCGTCAACCCAGAAAAGTGCGTCTGCGTCACCCACACGTTAAGAAGGGATATAAGTCCTGGAGTGTACCTTCACGGCGAAGTCCTTCCGCATAATACAGGGCATAAGTACCTAGGTGGCTGAAGTAGCTGCAAAACTGCGAGCCAAGGCGAAAAGGATGGGCTGGCTCCTTAACGCCAACAACAAACTGTCGCTCAGAAATAAGGTCCTTATTTATAAGGTTATCCTTGCGCCAATCTGGAGATACGGCATCCAGGTTTATGGAATTGCGGCAAAAACCCACCTGAATAAAATCCGAGTTTTTCAGGCCAAAATACTCAGGCAAATCACAGGTGCGGAGTGGTATATACGCACACGGGACATAGAGCGCGATTGTGGGGTCCCTATGGTCGGTGACACCTTAAACAAACAGGCAGCGCGTTACCTGGACAAAGTCGCTTGCCACCCAAACAAACTAGCAAGAAGACTTCTCAGAAGGCGAAGGATAAACGGCATCAGGGCTAAAAGAAGGCTCCTAAGGATCCACCCAACCGATCTAGCTAATCGAAGGGTATAGCTGCAATACGCCCACATTGAAAATCCATTTTCCTTGTACGCAATACCTACCGAATTTGATTTCTTGTCTAGTTTCATGACTTAAAGTACACACCTTTAAATACTTACACTATATTCTTACTCACCTGTAAATACATACATACATATTTATACATTTACCGGCACAGGAACAAGCCACAAAGTACCTCTTACGACTTACCTGCATGACACACACAAAACACTTACCTGTTATAAAACATCATCCACCTGTAATTATAGATACTTATCCTTAAACTTATACATATACTTACTTATAGGTCAAAAATTAAAATTTAATCAATACATATCTAATTAATATAGTCACAACATATATATACACACTAGGAAACATATTAAAAATCTTAAAGTTAAAATCCTAACTCTTAGATACACTCATACAACAAATCCAACTTACAAATAATATCGACATATGAAATTTAAAAACACTTCAATATAAGTTATCTCTAGAAGTAACACCAAATTGTAAACAATTAGATCTAAGGTAACTACATTGCGAATAAATAAACTTTTATATTTAAAAAAAAAAAAAAAAGGACCAATTTCGTAGGCTTGCAAATGCAAAGAAAACCTTACGATTTTATAAAATTTAACAGTTGTGTTATCCTTTATGGATAAATAGTAGTTTTTTTTATAGGTTGTACCTTTTAGTTCGAATTGTTCGCATATATGCAAAAAATCTGAGTCCAATGTGTAGCTAGTATCTTTAAGACACTTTATATCGTATTTACCAACTCGCTTGAATGCTGACTTATTAAATATAGGTGGAATACCATTCTGTTTTGGTTTTAGTGTGGGTTGATATGTTTCTTAGTTCCCGACAATAATTACTTCCCCTCGTATGGCACGGTAGTAGCCCGGCTTGGCTCGCCGTATGTGGGGGGATCCTCTGTGGGGGTATTGAGGGTACCGAAAACATAACAATATTTAGAATTCGTGCCAAATTCTACTAGAAAGAAAAAGTCCGTTTAAAAGAGATGTCAATGCTGTCCACCAGTTACCCATGATCCTACCACACACTCTCACATTCAAGCAGCTGGGTATTCACGCACACATTCACAGGCAACCGATCAGCGTGGCCTATCCCACCCCTTCCACTCCGCTCATGCGCAGTGTCCTTTGGGCCATGATCGGCCGAAACTCCATGGCCCCCATAAGTCCTAGTCAGTCATTAAAAGTCAATAGAGGAGCGCTTCGCTTTGCGCTTACCACTCACCATTCTGCCCCTTGGCACACCAACCCCAAACAAACTCCCTTAGCAACACATTGACATTCTGGCTTCAAGATTCACAATATTTTTATTTAAATTAATCCTACCCTGCATAATACCTACTAAACTTCAGTTAGATAACAATTTTTTTTGTCCTATTTTTATGACCATAAAAGTCACTAAGAAACTTAAATTAGTAATAATAAAAAAATAAAAAAACTAAATCAAAAAAAAAAAAAAAGGAATAAATCTGCACTCATCAACCAAACAATCCAAAGCAGCTCGAACGGCTATTTTAAATGCATTCATATATGCTTAGGCAAACTCGGAAATTCCCTTTGCTTTCCAGCAAATAATAAATAAATATGAATTTATGCTTTTGCTATGTTTGTGTCGCAAGCGCTACACTTACCTGTCGAATGATGTTGGCGCCAGCATTATCGACGAGCTGAAAACAATTGAGCTAAGGAGTGGTATCATTTAGTTATTATTAATTATTCGGCTGCTCTTGGTTGTTAGCTAGATGCTGCACCGAATAGACAACAGCAAACAAAAAAAATTAACATTTCACAGAGATCAGCCTTGAGCATTGGGCAATTGATTTTGCTGAATCTCTTTGTTAAAAAAAAACTAAGGCTTTATTCCCTCCCCCTTCTTAAGCCTACAAGCCCTTCTTCGGCTTTGCCCGAGCCTCCACCGCCAAGGGCTCCGAATCTCCACTATCAGTGGCCAAAGCTCTCGTTTGCGCTCTCCCACGCCGCTGTCACTTGCATCAATTGGGCGATGCTTACGGGAGGGGGTGTCCAATACGGGTGTGCAGGTTCGGCTGCACTCTCACACCGTTTGCAAAGTCGGTTGGTCAACCGCAATTCAGCGTGCTGACTTGACCAAAAGGTTGTTGACCTGATCTTCGCGATTAGACAGAAGAAATAGGCAAGGCCAGCGCCGGTGGGAGTGTGCGCTCTTCTGACGAGCAGCCCTCCTTCCTATTGCTGCCGCTGTTGTTGCTGTTGTCGCTAGTACTGTTGTCGCTGTTGCCGACGCGACTGATGTGCTTGTTTTTGTTGTCGCTATTGTCGAAGCGACTGATGTTCTTGTTGCTGTTGTCGCTGGTTCTGCAACGGCTGTTGCTGCTCTGGTGGTTGTCGCTGTTGTTGAAGCGGCGGTTGTTGTTGTTGCTGTTTTCGTTAGTGCTGAAACGGCTGTTGTTGCTGTTGCTGCCGTGTATACGGCGCCAATTTAATGAATATTAAATTCCAATATTTGGCTGTAATCACTGTTATTTAGCACAACATAACCACGGGCTGCTTTTAACGGGTTTTAGCGACAAAATTGCCTCCACTACGAGAGCTTAAATTCCGTTTCCTTCCGCACGCTTCGAATATCGCAACTTGACTGACTGTCTTCGGTGATCTGACTTTCCTACGAGTGCCTCCTTCTTAAGTCATCACCTCGGCTCATTATTTCTATTTTTTTTTCTTCTTGATCAAGCGAGGGTTGCTGCAGGCTCTCGTAACAGGCTCGTACCCGTCGATGTCCTGTACATGGAACGGGTACGCAAAAAAAATGTAGGGAGACTGGAGCTTCCGTCCAGCACAAATGTGTGTGGCCTCGACCCACGACCTGAGACTCGGTTTCCTCGTATTTCGGGCTAGCTGGGCAATATTACTTTTTTTTTACACCTAAGCCACAAATAAATCTTTAGCGTGATAAACACCGATACTTTGCCCAGTTTGGTTGCCCAATTCATACAAAGAATTCCCTTTTTGCCTTAACACCACGCAACGGATACGGTTAGGTCCCAATTTTGCGTTATAGCCAGCAGTTTTGCTGCTCTGCTTAAAATTTCTCCTGTACACCACTTGGCCCACCGAGAATTTCATATTTTTAGAACGGGTATTGTACGCCTTTTCAGCGCGCTTGTGCGCCGCCTCCAGCTCTTGATGGACCTTCTCCCGAAGGAGCTGCATTTTATCTCCTTGGAATCGGATGGCAATATCGGCGGCCTTTAGGCTTCCTAGGCGTCGTAGTATCGGGTATGCTGTTGCATGTTGCACCATTTGGGTCCCAAACATTGCATAGAATGGTTCTGTCCCTATGCCCATATGAAGCCCACTTCGTAACGCCCACGCCACCTGGCTCAAATGTAAGTCCCATGTTCGCTGATCGCCATCAATCCACGTCCGAAGCATTTGCAGAACCGACCGGTTTACTCTCTCTGCAGCATTTGCTTGTGGCGAATAAAATCCAGTTTTCACGTGGCTTATTCCATACCGTGTTACTAGATCCGCGAAGGCGTGGGACACAAATTGCTTTCCGTTGTCTGAATGGACATACTCTGGAACTCCAAACATATGGAAGACTTGTCGCTCGAGAAACATGACCACCTCGCTCGCTACAGCTTTCCGCATTGGCTGCAACCAGACGAATTTCGTAAAGTGATCGAGGCACACAAAGACCACAGTATTCCCAGCCCTAGTGCGGGGATATGGACCCATAAAATCGATATATATACGTTGCTATGGTCGGTCAGTAATCTGTTGTTGCCCCATAGGAGGTCTCCCACAAGAATTACTTGGTTTACAGGTCCTACAAGCCTCACATTCTTTAACTACTTTCTGGGCTTCCCCCACCATACCCGGCCAGTAATATTTTTGCCTCAAACGTGCCAAAGTTTTGTTTATCCCGCCATGCCCCGCAGCTCCAGAGTGATGAGCACCCTCAACTAGCTCTTTTTGAAGCGACTGGGGGACCCACAACTTCCATGCCCGGTCTTCTTGTAGTGCATCTCCAGATCGAAATTCCGTGCGTTTGTACACATATCCGTCGACCGCACGTACATCTGGCAACTCCTTTCGTTGTTCTTCTACCCTTTGCACTAATGATCTGTACTCTTGTGACTGAAAAGCTGGGGACTGCATATCCACCTCGTTGGAGTTACAGTTCCGGAGCTCATCCATATGAATCCTGGACAACGTATCCGGTACTATGTTCTGTGACCCTTTTCGGTGTTCAATTGAAAAATCAAAAGCCTGTAGCTTTAAGCTCCAGCGTGCCAACCGCCCAGCCAGATCCTTCTGACCCATTAGCCATTTAAGACTTGCATGGTCCGTAATGACCGTAAAAGGCATTCCTTCGACATACGCACGCCATTTCTGCACACATAGCACTGCAGCGTAACACTCCAACTCCGTAACGCTATAATTACGCTGTGCCTTGTTTAATTTGGCTGACATAAAGGCGATGGGTCGCTCATTTTCGTCTTCATCCAGTTGACACAACACGCCTCCAACTCCTATCGTCGACGCATCGCACTGTATGACAAACGGACGCGCAAAATCCGGAGTCATTAATACGGGTGCGGTTGTTAAGGCTACTTTAAGCGCCTCGAAAGCCCGTCTACCCTGATCAGTCAATTCAAATCGCCGGATCCGTTCTTTACCGAGGCAGTCGTGTAAAGGTGCTGCAATTGTGGCATAGTCTTTGACAAATCTTCTATACCAGCCGGTCATCCCTAAAAATCGGCGTAATTGCTTCGCTGACTTAGGCTCCGGGAATCCTTGGACCGCAGCAATTTTGCTATCGTCCATTTTTAACTTCCCTTCCCCAACGACGTACCCCAAGTATCGGGCTTGGCGGTAGCAAAACTTGCTCTTCTCTACATTGATAGTCAGTTGAGCCGCCGCCAAACAACTACTAACTTTTCTTAGCATGACCAAATGATCTTCAAACGTGGCCGAACATACAAGCAGGTCGTCCAAGTAAACGAAGACGTTTTGGCGAAGCGCTGCGGGGATGACCTTGTCCATTAGCCTACACATCCGCTGGGCTGCGTTGCATAGTCCAAACGGCATGACTGTAAAGTGATACAAGGGCCTACCAGGCACTGTAAACGCCGTCTTTTCTCGACTTTTTCGCTCCAAAGGTACCTGCCAAAATGCATCCTTCAGGTCTATCGCGGAAATAAAGTACGTATCCTGTAGGCGGCCAAGTATTCCCTCTATGTGCGGCAGTGGGTAAGCATCCTTCACTGTCCGCTCATTCACCTTTCGGGCATCCAAACACAGCCTATTTTTGGGACCTTTCTGTACCAGAGTAACTGGCGAGCTCCAGCTACTATTACTTTCTTCGATCACTCCGAGACTCAGCATCCTGTCTAGTTCAGCATAAACGAGCAGCTGCTTTGCTGGTGAAATTGGGTAGTGTCTCTGCTTCACTGGTAGCTGCTCATTTTGCACTACAATTACATGTTCTTCTAGTGATGTCTGTCCTAATCCCAGTGTGGCGCAAGACGGGAACGTTTTCTTCACTTCTTCTAGCTGCTTGGCTTGCTCAGACTGCAGAATATGAGGCTCGTACGCTGTTGCCGGTGGCCTGGGGTCTTCTAAGGCGGTCATTTCACTAACATCTTCCAGCATGCCGATTGACCCGTTTCCAGGTCGAACTCCCTTGCGACCGATAACGGCCAGATCAAATGCTTGCCAGAAACCAATGCCAAAGTAAAATGCCTGCTGTAGCTCAGGCACAATTATAAACTCCAATTCCTTGACTTCTTTCTCCCAAACCACCGCCAACGAAATAATTCCTTGCACAGTCGTTTTTCCACCATCTGCAGTTCGCACTTGCTGCCCTTTCAGTCGTCTAATTTTGCTCTCTCGGCCCTTTAAAAATTCTTCTGCACCCTTTCCTATACAGTTGGCACTAGCTCCAGAATCTAGAAGTGCCAATACCTCTTCACCATCTACTTCCGTTTTGGCAAATAACCGATTATCTTTCTGAACTGACACGACGGATGCGACAACTACCCCCTTCAACGCCTTTGCATCTTTCTCCCGTTGCCGCAACTTCTCGATTTTCCTAAATTTCTTTGTTTTAAATTGGTCTCCTTCCTCCACTAAACCCACATTCTTCATCTCATACTCTTCCTGACCCTGTAGCAGATTTTTTCCTGGTATGATCTGCTGCGGCAGCTGCTGTGTGACTCTTACTGTGTGTTCTTCGGGTGGTGGCCTCCCTGCGCAGGGGTTCCCGATGCCCCTGGCAGGCTTTTCGCTAAAAACTCTGCGTCGACTGATAAGTACGACTTTCCTTGCCCACAAGCAAAACATTTGGACTCATGAAAAACTGACTTGCAATTTTCTCGGCTGCCTGGACCTTGCTTTTTATAGAAATCGCTGGGCAAGCCACATGTATAGCAAAGGTATAAATGAAATGGGGAAGAGCAGAGGGACTCGCTTTCTGATGGCTTAGCTCTCAGTGGCCCTGTTGATTACCCCATAGGTAGACCCGGATGACGATTTCCTTGACCCCCATTTCCCATTGGTCGCTGACTACGCTGGAAGGCTTCGACCTCTACAAGCTCCTGTTCTGGCTGTAACTCGGAAACATTTCGTCCGCCTCCCTTGTGTTTATGCTCTTTTAACCACTTTTCGGCTCTAGAACCTTCTTTGCGCAGCGCGGCCAAGGTTACCATCGGCGTTGAATACAACAGTCCCCCCATTTGGGCATTTAGGTTGTCTTTCATTATCTTCACTAGCCTGTCCTCTGGCATCTTTTCCACTAGCTTAAAACTTAGACTATGCACGTCCGCATAGAATGATTCAAATGTCTCCCCTGACTGCTGCTTACGTTCCATGATGGATTTAATAATTGAATAGTCAGAGTCTGCTGTAGAAAACGCTGCTGTAATTTCTTGTTTCAGATCATCATACCCAAATACATCGTCTTTGTCATGATCTTCACGCAGCTGCCAGTACCACTTAGCTGCTGCCCCTGACAGTAGGAAGTGGAAGTCATTAAAGAGCTGGTATTTGGTGATGCTGTACAAGCTCTGCATTTTCTCTACGCGGAATATAAAACTTTCCACAGTCATACCCTTTTCGGAGCCATCAAACTTCAAATTCCACCTGTCGATGGTCATACGAGCTCGATCAATTGCCGATAGTGAGCGCCCCACTGAAGTCCGCCCACTCGCTTGGGTAGGAAGATCCTGCTCCCACTCTCTTTTGTCATTTCCCTGTGCTCCTGAGCGCCCCAATGAAATCCGTCCACTCGCTTGGGTAGGAGGATCCTGCTCAAGCCATCCTTGGTTATTTCCTTGTACTCTCGAGGTGGAATCAAAGACGTCGCCTTGAAACATGACGCGCCGCTGCTGGTGTCCTTGTGGAAAAGTAAAGGTGGCCGGCGTCGAGGCTGGTGGGCCTCTGCCAACGGGAGCTGCTGATAATGCTTCCATTGATAGTTCCATATCTCCGACACGCACGGTAATTGAATCCATTTGATCCCGTAATTCTGCCAGGAGCCGTGCTACCGTTTCATTTTGCGCCATCACCCCTGCCAATACTTGACCTATTGGTGGGCTCGCTTGCGCCGCCTCTTCGGCCGCGGCCTGCTCCGTCTGATGTATATTGCCAAGTCCATTTGGTACTCCGCCATCTTCTGGTCCTGTCTCCCCTTCCGCACCATGTTCACTCATTGTGCTGCTCCTAAAATCTGCCAAAGTGCCTAGCTGACTTAATTTACTGGCAAAACTGACGGACTCTTCGTACTCCTTATTCTCGTCCTCGTCGGATTGAATCGGCCGGTGGGGCGGATTATGCCAAAACCCTTTGCGCGATGGGATTGGCAGCTCTAACAAAAATCCTGCGGGATCTTCTTCTGGTAACGCTTGCCTTGCCCTGCGCGTCAAGCGGCGACCCCCTGGTAGTTGCGATTCTAAACCTTGGCTGTGGGTGGGCTTCTCCATTCAAGCTACAAATCACCTCTACTATGTCGCACTAGCACTTTCTCTCTCTATACCCTCTCTTCTCTACAATAGGAAGGTATTGGTATGGCAAAAAAATATAAAAAAATAAAATATATATATTTATAACAAAAAAATACCTAAATCGAGAGAATATTGAACAGCGCAAAAAAATATATGCCCACACGCAGCAAAACCCACTGTAGCGTGCCTAAAAATAAAGTATTATTCCAATGATGGTGGTAGAGTATGATATAATATAAAGTGCGTGCAATTTCCAAAAAAAAAAAACCCAAAAAACTACGCAATAAATATTGCGGAATACTTGCGTATGAAAAAAAAATTGTAAAAATAAAAATATGTGAATAAAAATTTCATAAATTGGTTGGGGTTGGTATGCTTTGAGAGCCGGTGACGGCAAGTGTCCTACACCTATGGCAGTCCGCGAAGCGCCCTTCCTTCTCTCGGTCAAAAAACTATATATATATGTGGATTTAAACTGTCCATCCCCCTCCCAACCTAGTCTCGAGTGATGTTGTGCCGCAATTAAACACTGCCTCATCTCCAAGACGCGTCTCCGTCTTAAAAGAGTAGCTAGCAATATTCTGACCAACACCTCAGCGTTCACCTGGCTTTACTAGCCCTGTCTCAAGCGCGGTTATTGCCCAGTTGCGAACAGCATACCAAAAAAATATATAAAAATTCATTCCTCGTTCCCTCATCCCCTATTGGCCTGTCGCCTTACTTGGGGGGGTCGTTCGCCTAGTGTGTTCCCTTTACATATACTCACACACCCGCAAAACAATTAAGAAAAGAAAAACTGAGAGTTAAACTAATGTCCGTCCTTGCACAAGCGTTGGGCGCCAATTGATATGTTTCTTAGTTCCCGACAATAATTACTTCCCCTCGTATGGCACGGTAGTAGCCCGGCTTGGCTCGCCGTATGTGGGGGGATCCTCTGTGGGGGTATTGAGGGTACCGAAAACATAACAATATTTAGAATTCGTGCCAAATTCTACTAGAAAGAAAAAGTCCGTTTAAAAGAGATGTCAATGCTGTCCACCAGTTGCCCATGATCCTACCACACACTCTCACATTCAAGCAGCTGGGTATTCACGCACACATTCACAGGCAACCGATCAGCGTGGCCTATCCCACCCCTTCCACTCCGCTCATGCGCAGTGTCCTTTGGGCCATGATCGGCCGAAACTCCATGGCCCCCATAAGTCCTAGTCAGTCATTAAAAGTCAATAGAGGAGCGCTTCGCTTTGCGCTGCCATTCTGCCCCTTGGCACACCAACCCCAAACAAACTCCCTTAGCAACACATTGACATTCTGGCTTCAAGATTCACAATATTTTTATTTAAATTAATCCTACCCTGCATAATACCTACTAAACTTCAGTTAGAGAACAATTTTTTTTGTCCTATTTTTATGACCATAAAAGTCACTAAGAAACTTAAATTAGTAATAATAAAAAAAATAAAAAAACTAAATCAAAAAAAAAAAGGAATAAATCTGCACTCATCAACCAAACAATCCAAAGCAGCTCGAACGGCTATTTTAAATGCATTCATATATGCTTAGGCAAACTCGGAAATTCCCTTTGCTTTCCAGCAAACAATAAATAAATATGAATTTATGCTTTTGCTATGTTTGTGTCGCAAGCGCTACACTTACCTGTCGAATGATGTTGGCGCCAGCATTATCGACGAGCTGAAAACAATTGAGCTAAGGAGTGGTATCATTTAGTTATTATTAATTATTCGGCTGCTTGATTGTTAGCTAGATGCTGCACCGAATAGACAACAGCAAACAAAGAAAATTAACATTTCACAGAGATCAGCCTTGAGCATTGGGCAATTGATTTTGCTGAATCTCTTTGTTAAAAAAAACTAAGGCTTTATTCCCTCCCCCTTCTTAAGCCTACAAGCCCTTCTTCGGCTTTGCCCGAGCCTCCACCGCCAAGGGCTCCGAATCTCCACTATCAGTGGCCAAAGCTCTCGTTTGCGCTCTCCCACGCCGCTGTCACTTGCATCAATTGGGCGATGCTTACGGGAGGGGGTGTCCAATACGGGTGTGCAGGTTCGGCTGCACTCTCACACCGTTTGCAAAGTCGGTTGGTCAACCGCAATTCAGCGTGCTGACTTGACCAAAAGGTTGTTGACCTGATCTTCGCGATTAGACAGAAGAAATAGGCAAGGCCAGCGCCGGTGGGAGTGTGCGCTCTTCTGACGAGCAGCCCTCCTTCCTATTGCTGCCGCTGTTGTTGCTGTTGTCGCTAGTACTGTTGTCGCTGTTGCCGACGCGACTGATGTGCTTGTTTTTGTTGTCGCTATTGCCGAAGCGACTGATGTTCTTGTTGCTGTTGTCGCTGGTTCTGCAACGGCTGTTGCTGCTCTGGTGGTTGTCGCTGTTGTTGAAGCGGCGGTTGTTGTTGTTGCTGTTTTCGTTAGTGCTGAAACGGCTGTTGTTGCTGTTGCTGCCGTGTATACGGCGCCAACTTAATGAATATTAAATTCCAATATTTGGCTGTAATCACTGTTATTTAGCACAACATAACCACGGGCTGCTTTCAACGGGTTTTAGCGACAAAATTGCCTCCACTACGAGAGCTTAAATTCCGTTTCCTTCCGCACGCTTCGAATATCGCAACTTGACTGACTGTCTTCGGTGATCTGACTTTCCTACGAGTGCCTCCTTCTTAAGTCATCACCTCGGCTCATTATTTCTATTTTTTTTTCTTCTTGATCAAGCGAGGGTTGCTGCAGGCTCTCGTAACAGGCTCGTACCCGTCGATGTCCTGTACATGGAACGGGTACGCAAAAAAAAATGTAGGGAGACTGGAGCTTCCGTCCAGCATAAATGTGTGTGGCCTCGACCCACGACCTGAGACTCGGTTTCCTCGTATTTCGGGCTAGCTGGGCAATATTACTTTTTTTTACACCTAAGCCACAAATAAATCTTTAGCGTGATAAACACCGATACTTTGCCCAGTTTGGTTGCCCAATTCATACAAAGAATTCCCTTTTTGCCTTAACACCACGCAACGGATACGGTTAGGTCCCAATTTTGCGTTATAGCCAGCAGTTTTGCTGCTCTGCTTAAAATTTCTCCTGTACACCACTTGGCCCACCGAGAATTTCATATTTTTAGAACGGGTATTGTACGCCTTTTCAGCGCGCTTGTGCGCCGCCTCCAGCTCTTGATGGACCTTCTCCCGAAGGAGCTGCATTTTATCTCCTTGGAATCGGATGGCAATATCGGCGGCCTTTAGGCTTCCTAGGCGTCGTAGTATCGGGTATGCTGTTGCATGTTGCACCATTTGGGTCCCAAACATTGCATAGAATGGTTCTGTCCCTATGCCCATATGAAGCCCACTTCGTAACGCCCACGCCACCTGGCTCAAATGTAAGTCCCATGTTCGCTGATCGCCATCAATCCACGTCCGAAGCATTTGCAGAACCGACCGGTTTACTCTCTCTGCAGCATTTGCTTGTGGCGAATAAAATCCAGTTTTCACGTGGCTTATTCCATACCGTGTTACTAGATCCGCGAAGACGTGGGACACAAATTGCTTTCCGTTGTCTGAATGGACATACTCTGGAACTCCAAACATATGGAAGACTTGTCGCTCGAGAAACATGACCACCTCGCTCGCTACAGCTTTCCGCATTGGCTGCAACCAGACGAATTTCGTAAAGTGATCGAGGCACACAAAGACCACAGTATTCCCAGCCCTAGTGCGGGGATATGGACCCATAAAATCGATATATATACGTTGCAATGGTCGGTCAGTAATCTGTTGTTGCCCCATAGGAGGTCTCCCACAAGAATTACTTGGTTTACAGGTCCTACAAGCCTCACATTCTTTAACTACTTTCTGGGCTTCCCCCACCATACCCGGCCAGTAATATTTTTGCCTCAAACGTGCCAAAGTTTTGTTTATCCCGCCATGCCCCGCAGCTCTAGAGTGATGAGCACCCTCAACTAGCTCTTTTTGAAGCGACTGGGGGACCCACAACTTCCATGCCCGGTCTTCTTGCAGTGCATCTCCAGATCGAAATTCCGTGCGTTTGTACACATATCCGTCGACCGCACGTACATCTGGCAACTCCTTTCGTTGTTCTTCTACCCTTTGCACTAATGATCTGTACTCTTGTGACTGAAAAGCTGGGGACTGCATATCCACCTCGTTGGAGTTACAGTTCCGGAGCTCATCCATATGAATCCTGGACAACGTATCCGGTACTATGTTCTGTGACCCTTTTCGGTGTTCAATTGAAAAATCAAAAGCCTGTAGCTTTAAGCTCCAGCGTGCCAACCGCCCAGCCAGATCCTTCTGACCCATTAGCCATTTAAGACTTGCATGGTCCGTAATGACCGTAAAAGGCATTCCTTCGACATACGCACGCCATTTCTGCACACATAGCACTGCAGCGTAACACTCCAACTCCGTAACGTTATAATTACGCTGTGCCTTGTTTAATTTGGCTGACATAAAGGCGATGGGTCGCTCATTTTCGTCTTCATCCAGTTGACACAACACGCCTCCAACTCCTATCGTCGACGCATCGCACTGTATGACAAACGGACGCGCAAAATCCGGAGTCATTAATACGGGTGCGGTTGTTAAGGCTACTTTAAGCGCCTCGAAAGCCCGTCTACCCTGATCAGTCAATTCAAATCGCCGGATCCGTTCTTTACCGAGGCAGTCGTGTAAAGGTGCTGCAATTGTGGCATAGTCTTTGACAAATCTTCTATACCAGCCGGTCATCCCTAAAAACCGGCGTAATTGCTTCGCTGACTTAGGCTCCGGGAATCCTTGGACCGCAGCAATTTTGCTATCGTCCATTTTTAACTTCCCTTCCCCAACGACGTACCCCAAGTATCGGGCTTGGCGGTAGCAAAACTTGCTCTTCTCTACATTGATAGTCAGTTGAGCCGCCGCCAAACAACTACTAACTTTTCTTAGCATGACCAAATGATCTTCAAACGTGGCCGAACATACAAGCAGGTCGTCCAAGTAAACGAAGACGTTTTGGCGGAGCGCTGCGGGGATGACCTTGTCCATTAGCCTACACATCCGCTGGGCTGCGTTGCATAGTCCAAACGGCATGACTGTAAAGTGATACAAGGGCCTACCAGGCACTGTAAACGCCGTCTTTTCTCGACTTTTTCGCTCCAAAGGTACCTGCCAAAATGCATCCTTCAGGTCTATCGCGGAAATAAAGTACGTATCCTGTAGGCGGCCAAGTATTCCCTCTATGTGCGGCAGTGGGTAAGCATCCTTCACTGTCCGCTCATTCACCTTTCGGGCATCCAAACACAGCCTATTTTTGGGACCTTTCTGTACCAGAGTAACTGGCGAGCTCCAGCTACTATTACTTTCTTCGATCACTCCGAGACTCAGCATCCTGTCTAGTTCAGCATAAACGAGCAGCTGCTTTGCTGGTGAAATTGGGTAGTGTCTCTGCTTCACTGGTAGCTGCTCATTTTGCACTACAATTACATGTTCTTCTAGTGATGTCTGTCCTAATCCCAGTGTGGCGCAAGACGGGAACGTTTTCTTCACTTCTTCTAGCTGCTTGACTTGCTCAGACTGCAGAATATGAGGCTCGTACGCTGTTGCCGGTGGCCTGGGGTCTTCTAAGGCGGTCATTTCACTAACATCTTCCAGCATGCCGATTGACCCGTTTCCAGGTCGAACTCCCTTGCGACCGATAACGGCCAGATCAAATGCTTGCCAGAAACCAATGCCAAAGTAAAATGCCTGCTGTAGCTCAGGCACAATTAAAAACTCCAATTCCTTGACTTCTTTCTCCCAAACCACCGCCAACGAAATAATTCCTTGCACAGTCGTTTTTCCACCATCTGCAGTTCGCACTTGCTGCCCTTTCAGTCGTCTAATTTTGCTCTCTCGGCCCTTTAAAAATTCTTCTGCACCCTTTCCTATACAGTTGGCACTAGCTCCAGAATCTAGAAGTGCCAATACCTCTTCACCATCTACTTCCGTTTTGGCAAATAACCGATTATCTTTCTGAACTGACACGACGGATGCGACAACTACCCCCTTCAACGCCTTTGCATCTTTCTCCCGTTGCCGCAACTTCTCGATTTTCCTAAATTTCTTTGTTTTAAATTGGTCTCCTTCCTCCACTAAACCCACATTCTTCATCTCATACTCTTCCTGACCCTGTAGCAGATTTTTTCCTGGTATGATCTGCTGCGGCAGCTGCTGTGTGACTCTTACTGTGTGTTCTTCGGGTGGTGGCCTCCCTGCGCAGGGGTTCCCGATGCCCCTGGCAGGCTTTTCGCTAAAAACTCTGCGTCGACTGATAAGTACGACTTTCCTTGCCCACAAGCAAAACATTTGGACTCATGAAAAACTGACTTGCAATTTTCTCGGCTGCCTGGACCTTGCTTTTTATAGAAATCGCTGGGCAAGCCACATGTATAGCAAAGGTATAAATGAAATGGGGAAGAGCAGAGGGACTCGCTTTCTGATGGCTTAGCTCTCAGTGGCCCTGTTGATTACCCCATAGGTAGACCCGGATGACGATTTCCTTGACCCCCATTTCCCATTGGTCGCTGACTACGCTGGAAGGCTTCGACCTCTACAAGCTCCTGTTCTGGCTGTAACTCGGAAACATTTCGTCCGCCTCCCTTGTGTTTATGCTCTTTTAACCACTTTTCGGCTCTAGAACCTTCTTTGCGCAGCGCGGCCAAGGTTACCATCGGCGTTGAATACAACAGTCCCCCCATTTGGGCATTTAGGTTGTCTTTCATTATCTTCACTAGCCTGTCCTCTGGCATCTTTTCCACTAGCTTAAAACTTAGACTATGCACGTCCGCATAGAATGATTCAAATGTCTCCCCTGACTGCTGCTTACGTTCCATGATGGATTTAATAATTGAATAGTCAGAGTCTGCTGTAGAAAACGCTGCTGTAATTTCTTGTTTCAGATCATCATACCCAAATACATCGTCTTTGTCATGATCTTCACGCAGCTGCCAGTACCACTTAGCTGCTGCCCCTGACAGTAGGAAGTGGAAGTCATTAAAGAGCTGGTATTTGGTGATGCTGTACAAGCTCTGCATTTTCTCTACGCGGAATATAAAACTTTCCACAGTCATACCCTTTTCGGAGCCATCAAACTTCAAATTCCACCTGTCGATGGTCATACGAGCTCGATCAATTGCCGATAGTGAGCGCCCCACTGAAGTCCGCCCACTCGCTTGGGTAGGAAGATCCTGCTCCCACTCTCTTTTGTCATTTCCCTGTGCTCCTGAGCGCCCCAATGAAATCCGTCCACTCGCTTGGGTAGGAGGATCCTGCTCAAGCCATCCTTGGTTATTTCCTTGTACTCTCGAGGTGGAATCAAAGACGTCGCCTTGAAACATGACGCGCCGCTGCTGGTGTCCTTGTGGAAAAGTAAAGGTGGCCGGCGTCGAGGCTGGTGGGCCTCTGCCAACGGGAGCTGCTGATAATGCTTCCATTGATAGTTCCATATCTCCGACACGCACGGTAATTGAATCCATTTGATCCCGTAATTCTGCCAGGAGCCGTGCTACCGTTTCATTTTGCGCCATCACCCCTGCCAATACTTGACCTATTGGTGGGCTCGCTTGCGCCGCCTCTTCGGCCGCGGCCTGCTCCGTCTGATGTATATTGCCAAGTCCATTTGGTACTCCGCCATCTTCTGGTCCTGTCTCCCCTTCCGCACCATGTTCACTCATTGTGCTGCTCCTAAAATCTGCCAAAGTGCCTAGCTGACTTAATTTACTGGCAAAACTGACGGACTCTTCGTACTCCTTATTCTCGTCCTCGTCGGATTGAATCGGCCGGTGGGGCGGATTATGCCAAAACCCTTTGCGCGATGGGATTGGCAGCTCTAACAAAAATCCTGCGGGATCTTCTTCTGGTAACGCTTGCCTTGCCCTGCGCGTCAAGCGGCGACCCCCTGGTAGTTGCGATTCTAAACCTTGGCTGTGGGTGGGCTTCTCCATTCAAGCTACAAATCACCTCTACTATGTCGCACTAGCACTTTCTCTCTCTATACCCTCTCTTCTCTACAATAGGAAGGTATTGGTATGGCAAAAAAATATAAAAAAATAAAATATATATATTTATAACAAAAAAATACCTAAATCGAGAGAATATTGAACAGCGCAAAAAAATATATGCCCACACGCAGCAAAACCCACTGTAGCGTGCCTAAAAATAAAGTATTATTCCAATGATGGTGGTAGAGTATGATATAATATAAAGTGCGTGCAATTTCCAAAAAAAAATCCCAAAGAACTACGCAATAAATATTGCGGAATACTTGCGTATGAAAAAAAAATTGTAAAAATAAAAATATGTGAATAAAAATTTCATAAATTGGTTGGGGTTGGTATGCTTTGAGAGCCGGTGACGGCAAGTGTCCTACACCTATGGCAGTCCGCGAAGCGCCCTTCCTTCTCTCGGTCAAAAAACTATATATATATGTGGATTTAAACTGTCCATCCCCCTCCCAACCTAGTCTCGAGTGATGTTGTGCCGCAATTAAACACTGCCTCATCTCCAAGACGCGTCTCCGTCTTAAAAGAGTAGCTAGCAATATTCTGACCAACACCTCAGCGTTCACCTGGCTTTACTAGCCCTGTCTCAAGCGCGGTTATTGCCCAGTTGCGAACAGCATACCAAAAAAATATATAAAAATTCATTCCTCGTTCCCTCATCCCCTATTGGCCTGTCGCCTTACTTGGGGGGGTCGTTCGCCTAGTGTGTTCCCTTTACATATACTCACACACCCGCAAAACAATTAAGAAAAGAAAAACTGAGAGTTAAACTAATGTCCGTCCTTGCACAAGCGTTGGGCGCCAATTGATATGTTTCTTAGTTCCCGACAATAATTACTTCCCCTCGTATGGCACGGTAGTAGCCCGGCTTGGCTCGCCGTATGTGGGGGGATCCTCTGTGGGGGTATTGAGGGTACCGAAAACATAACAATATTTAGAATTCGTGCCAAATTCTACTAGAAAGAAAAAGTCCGTTTAAAAGAGATGTCAATGCTGTCCACCAGTTGCCCATGATCCTACCACACACTCTCACATTCAAGCAGCTGGGTATTCACGCACACATTCACAGGCAACCGATCAGCGTGGCCTATCCCACCCCTTCCACTCCGCTCATGCGCAGTGTCCTTTGGGCCATGATCGGCCGAAACTCCATGGCCCCCATAAGTCCTAGTCAGTCATTAAAAGTCAATAGAGGAGCGCTTCGCTTTGCGCTTACCACGCACCATTCTGCCCCTTGGCACACCAACCCCAAACAAACTCCCTTAGCAACACATTGACATTCTGGCTTCAAGATTCACAATATTTTTATTTAAATTAATCCTACCCTGCATAATACCTACTAAACTTCAGTTAGATAACAATTTTTTTTGTCCTATTTTTATGACCATAAAAGTCACTAAGAAACTTAAATTAGTAATAATAAAAAAAATAAAAAAACTAAATCAAAAAAAAAGGAATAAATCTGCACTCATCAACCAAACAATCCAAAGCAGCTCGAACGGCTATTTTAAATGCATTCATATATGCTTAGGCAAACTCGGAAATTCCCTTTGCTTTCCAGCAAACAATAAATAAATATGAATTTATGCTTTTGCTATGTTTGTGTCGCAAGCGCTACACTTACCTGTCGAATGATGTTGGCGCCAGCATTATCGACGAGCTGAAAACAATTGAGCTAAGGAGTGGTATCATTTAGTTATTATTAATTATTCGGCTGCTCTTGATTGTTAGCTAGATGCTGCACCGAATAGACAACAGCAAACAAAGAAAATTAACATTTCACAGAGATCAGCCTTGAGCATTGGGCAATTGATTTTGCTGAATCTCTTTGTTAAAAAAAACTAAGGCTTTATTCCCTCCCCCTTCTTAAGCCTACAAGCCCTTCTTCGGCTTTGCCCGAGCCTCCACCGCCAAGGGCTCCGAATCTCCACTATCAGTGGCCAAAGCTCTCGTTTGCGCTCTCCCACGCCGCTGTCACTTGCATCAATTGGGCGATGCTTACGGGAGGGGGTGTCCAATACGGGTGTGCAGGTTCGGCTGCACTCTCACACCGTTTGCAAAGTCGGTTGGTCAACCGCAATTCAGCGTGCTGACTTGACCAAAAGGTTGTTGACCTGATCTTCGCGATTAGACAGAAGAAATAGGCAAGGCCAGCGCCGGTGGGAGTGTGCGCTCTTCTGACGAGCAGCCCTCCTTCCTATTGCTGCCGCTGTTGTTGCTGTTGTCGCTAGTACTGTTGTCGCTGTTGCCGACGCGACTGATGTGCTTGTTTTTGTTGTCGCTGTTGCCGAAGCGACTGATGTTCTTGTTGCTGTTGTCGCTGGTTCTGCAACGGCTGTTGCTGCTCTGGTGGTTGTCGCTGTTGTTGAAGCGGCGGTTGTTGTTGTTGCTGTTTTCGTTAGTGCTGAAACGGCTGTTGTTGCTGTTGCTGCCGTGTATACGGCGCCAACTTAATGAATATTAAATTCCAATATTTGGCTGTAATCACTGTTATTTAGCACAACATAACCACGGGCTGCTTTCAACGGGTTTTAGCGACAAAATTGCCTCCACTACGAGAGCTTAAATTCCGTTTCCTTCCGCACGCTTCGAATATCGCAACTTGACTGACTGTCTTCGGTGATCTGACTTTCCTACGAGTGCCTCCTTCTTAAGTCATCACCTCGGCTCATTATTTCTATTTTTTTTTCTTCTTGATCAAGCGAGGGTTGCTGCAGGCTCTCGT
>JBAMBO010002820.1:0-118572 GCA_037044535.1 Lordiphosa magnipectinata
CATACATGAGCCGGAGTATGTGTGGTGTCATGCCCCACGATTTTCCGACTATGCTCCTGCATGTATTTAGAGCCCTAGTACACATACTGAGTGTATTCTCTATGTGCTTGTCAAATTTT
This sequence comes from Lordiphosa magnipectinata, assembly GCA_037044535.1. NCBI lineage: Eukaryota > Metazoa > Arthropoda > Insecta > Diptera > Drosophilidae > Lordiphosa > Lordiphosa magnipectinata. Next base: position 120 of record JBAMBO010002820.1, read on the forward strand.
AGCCTGTTGTCGAAGACGACGCCAAGATATTTGACACCCTTTTCCGGTCTTATGAGGCAGCCGGAAAGACGTATTGGCCTCATTCTACTAAGATTGTATCTTCTAGTGAACGGTACAACGATGGTTTTTGCAGGGCTTAGGTTGAGCCCAACCTTCTTGCACCAATCGGACGTCACTTTCAATCCCCTTTGGACTATGTCACATAGGGTTTCTTCGTACTTTCTTTTTGCAAGGATAAGGAGTTCAGGCTCCACAACAGTGGGGAGAGTACTCCTCCCTGAGGGCATCCTCTAGTTGTGGTTACTGTGATGGATTTTCCACTACAGAATCTTTTCTGCATCGTAGTAGTGAGTCTATCCATTTGCCTATTGTGGGGTTTATTCCTCTTCTGATTAGAGCTGCTCATTTTGGCGTTGCGTGTGTGTGTTCAACAACGCGAGATCGCGCTCATTTAGTATTTCTTTGTTGTTGCAAAAGACAGCAGTATAACCACGTATACTGTCGGTGTGTATACACTTCAGATAGGAAGGCGCCGGACTCTGCTCTATAAATTTAAGCGAAAAAGAAGCAACAGTAACGATTTCGTCACATTTAACATTTTGCGTGTTGAATTAGTGTCACGCTTAACAGTAACAGTAACGCTTAACAGCACATTTGTAAAGTCTATGTTAATAGGCTGTGGGCCTCGATTTAGTTTAAACAGTTGAACTAACATTGACGCCACTCAATGTCAAGTTGCACTTCTTGTCCTTTCCCATAGCCATAGGCAATTGCCGATGCTATCAACTAAAAAAATAGAGGAAAGCTAGCTTCGGCTCGACCGAAGTTTATATACCCTTGCAGCTTGTATAATTTATATAAATTAAGGTCAACTCATTAAAGTTGGGCAAAAGATCGCTAATGATTGAACTGTGGAAGTTTATGAAATAGCTATACGATCAACCAGCCTCCTTTGTGGTGTTGTGCGTATCTTGTTTTAGAAACGTTATGATGAAAATCAAAACTTATTGACCTAGAGCCTGCTAAAAAGTTGTATGATTGATAATCCAAAGGTCACTAAAACAGTCACATTGTATAAATAAAGGTTTTAAATGATTTTCGTTGAAAATTCTTAACTGAGCTGTTTCCCAAACTCAGCAATAGATGGCGTCACTACTTTGACCATTTGCTTGCAAGTTTGTTATATGGCAGGTATACGATATATTCATCAGATTTTGACCAAACTCCCTAAAACTGTGTAGAAACTGATAATATTCATAGCTGGAAAGTATAAAGACGCTACCATAGAAAACAAAAAAAGTTTGTCTCACTAGAACTACTTTTTTGACCGATCGTTCCTATGGCAGCTGTATGCTATAGTCATGCGATTTGGATCAAACTTGGTAGAATTGTGTGTATGCATATAATATTAACCAATAACAAGATTGGAAGCGATAGCATTGAAAACAAAAAAGTTTTTTCTACTAAGACTTTTTTTCAGACCTAACTTTTGTATGGCAGCTGTACTATATAGTTATCCGATTTTCAGCAAACTTGGTGGAGCTATGTAAAAGCATAGAAAACTGATTATTACGAGGTTTGCAGGCGTTTGCATTGAAAACAAAAAAGTTTTACTCACTAAAACTACTTTTTCGACCGATGGTTCCTATGTCAGCTATATGCTATAGTCGTCCGATTCAGCTGGTTCCGACAAATGTGCAGCGTATTTGTACTTAAAGACTTCGAGTAAAGTTTGGTTAAGATAGCTTGAAAACGGACGGAGGAGGTATCATAGAAACAGACGGACGGATAGACGGACATTACTATAGCAACTCAGCTTGTCATGCTGATCAAGAATATACATACGAGAAAGTCAACACCTTCAAATCTAACACGACCATTTTATAAGAAACCATTCGCAGCATTTCTTGGTCCTTTGAGCCGGATGAGCCTCAATGAGATAGGGCAGGGCTCTGATTGAAAGTGAGCAAGGAATTCAGGTTAGAAGTTTTCTGAAAATACCAAGCTGCTTTAGTCGATCTGAAGATTGAGGGAAGTTCGAGCACATCTCCTCTTTTGGCAAGATATTTTACCACCCAGCCACCATCACATTTGTCCTTGGTGCGAACATATGCGAGGACTTAATCTACTGAGGGGATGGTCCCTATCACTGCAGGCGATATTGTGCACCACAGCATTTGGCTACATTTTAATGCCTATAGATTGAGTCGGTACTTACACGATAAAGTTTTTTCTGTTGGCGAGAGAAGAAGTGCTAGATTTTTCATGAATTTTACGCCTGTTTCATGGTGTAAGTCCCGACTTAGTTAGATCTAGTATTAATGTTAATTTGTACCACTGAATAAAATTGTTCAATTAAACCAGATCGAAGTTTTCCTTAAAATTGTCCCCCCAAATTATAGTGAGAAAGATGTCCCCAACAAAACTAAGACGAAAATCGCTAATCTTCTGAGCTTCTTATTTGCATCCCTTTCAATTGAGCACTTGGCGACTCTTCTGAGAGACTCTCCTGAGACACTTACAGAAGACTCTTCAGTGATTCTTTTGAAAGTGTCGCAGACGCGACTCCTTTTCTTCCAACAGAAGATCAGAAACGATACTTTATGTAGTCGAAGATGCTTCCTTCTATGCGTTATAATAATCTGGACAATTTTAATATACCCTCTACGAGGGTAAAAAACTTACTTCATTTGGGCCAAAGATTTATGACAAATGTACCTGCTTAAGGCCTATTTCCAGAACGCACGAAAATAAATTTTTATGTCAAACTTCACATGAATAGAAACACTTCTGATATGTTTTGAAATCTGAATGCTATTACTCAGCAGTCTTATTTGTATAAAGCATTGTGCCGAAATAAATTTGTATGTCATCTGGAATCCAGTCTTTAAGGCCTATTCTCGAAAGAGATACAAATTTAGTTCGGCACTATATTTCATATAAATAGAAACAATTTTGAACAGTTTGAAATCTAATTTCTTTTAAACGGCAGTCCTATTTATGTGAAATATAGTGCCGAACTAAATTTTTATCTCATCTGAGTATAGGCTAATAAAAAATAACAATACTACAAAGAATGTAATTTGCTAGAGCTTTGACTTGTATGGGACATATACTTCTTATACATGCAAGCAGATCAAGTTTATTTGCAAAATTTGCCACGCTCCCAGCCGCCCCCACAATTTGTAAAACATGTTATATCTCCCACAGTTTTGTAGATAGATGGATCATACCTACTAGAGATATTTGGTGATCAAGATTATTTATCGATTTGCAGAAAAAATGATAAAGATCAGTTGAGCTATACTCAAGTTATGACCATAAGAAAGTTAGCTTCCCGAATTACCCCTGTTCCAGGCATCGGATTCTCGTAGTCTTAGGGCTGTTGTGTTAGCCATTTGCTTTGCTACAAGGTCTAGTGGTAGAAGGGGAAGAATAGTATTCAAAGGTTCCGTCGGTGTCGTTCGAAGAGTCGTTCTCTGTACTTTATACAGTTTGTTCAGGGCTTATTGTTTCCCAAATACATACTAGTACTCCGTAGAGTAGTATGGGGCGCACAACGGCTGTGTATAGCCAATGTACTATGGATGGAGAAAATCTCCAATTACGGCTTATGGCCTTTTTACACGAGTAAAGAGCAATGCTTGCCTTTTTTATACCTGCATTTATGTTGTCGTTCCAGAATAGTTTCCTAACCAGAATGACACCCAAGTATTTGGCTTTGTCACCAAAGGTAAGGCTTACTCCGTTGGAACAAGATCAGGAATTTTGTACTACCTGGTGAAATGCACTTATTCCGTCTTAAGCCTAGTACTGAGGGTGTTCGAATTTTCCTTTCGTCACATTATTTCACACAAATAGAAACACTTTCTAAAAGCACATGAGCATCAAAGTAAAGCCGAGGTGTATCTAATTATATGAAATATTGTGACGAAAGGAAAATTCGAACGCCCTCAGTACTAGGCTTTAGCTGGGTTCACGCCCAAGCCACCAGATGTTGTCCACTGATCAAGCGTTGTCAGTGCGGTCTGCATAAGATCACACAGCGTTTGAGGAAACATACCACATTTGAAGATGGCAATGTCATCCACGTGTCCCTCCGTCTTCATAAGTTGCAGCAGTTGGTTAAATGTTACAACCCGCAGCAGCGGAGAGGGAACATCTCCTTGCGGAGTGCCTCTGTTAACACATTTGCGAGCAGTCGCACCGCCAAGTTGGGAGAACACCGCCCTGCTGGTTAGCAATTGGTCGATGAGTCTTACTAGCCGCGCAACTGCCCCCACATAAGTCTAGGCTGTGGTGGTGGCGTTAGGTTGGACGTTATTGAAGGCACCCTCTATGTCAAGAAATGCTACTAAAGAGTAGTCTCCTACTTCAAATGATCTTTCAATCCTTAAGACCAGGTAGTGCAGGACGGTTTCAGTATACCTACACTTGCTGTAAACATGTTTGTGCTAGATGAGAGGTACTGATATTTTGCCTCAGGTGCACGTGTATTAGTCTTTCAAGAGTCTTAAGAAGAAACGAAGATTGGCTGATACGCCTATAATCGTTTGGTTTCACATGTGAAGCTTTGCCAGATTTCCAGAGACCTTGTTAGGATGTAGTTGACCTTAAGACAGCTTACATAGATTGTGTAAAGCCAGGTCATTGTGTTCTCGATGAATTGCTGTAGTTGAGCAGGAAATAGGTTATCGGGACCTGGCGACTTAAATGGTTCGAACGAATCTATAGCCCATTTAATTTTGATCTCTGTGACAATGGTTTTGTTGTAAGGTCGGTTGGCCTAGCCTGAGGTGTTAAGTTAAGAGAGCACTCAGGAAAGTGAGTGCTTAGGAGAAGATTTATAAATTCTTCACTGGATTCGGTCCAGGTTCCGTCTGTTGGTTGTAAGAGTCCTGGCAAGGTTGGTGAGCTTGCCAGTATCTTCCTAAGCCGTGATGCATCAGAAGTAGATTCGATATTACTACAGTAATGGTCTCAAGAGGAGCGTTTAGCTCTCTCATTAGTTTTTTATAATTAACTAGCTTTTGTTTTTATGACTCCCAAGCGGTTGTTTGGTCGTTATATTTGTACGTCGACATTCCTTTTGTATGACGAAGTTACTTACGTCGCATGTCCGTAGGTGCCTTCATAAGGATCAATCATCAATGGTCCGACTGATGTGAGTAGTCCACTTCCACTTGTCAATGACTCTGCCGCATTGATCAGCGATGGCCTGAGTTATTTTGACTTTGAGGGCTTGGAATTTCAGTAAACGCCACAAGAAAAAGTCTAGCGGGGTCAAATCGCACAATTTCGTTGGCCAATTCACCTCACCTGTGCGAGAGATAAGCAAACACTCAAATCGCTTTCGCAGAATGGATATTAAGGAAATCGATTGTAATCGTTCTGTAGAGCGTGCCGCTGACGGTGATGGCTTTGCCAAACAAAAAAATTATAGATTAATGATGCAGGTAAAAACAATCAATTTTTTTTTTTTGCAATATATTCACCATTAAAATGTCTTGTAATGTGAAAATCGCTCAACACACATAAACAAATATATGTTAAACCAGACGTGTTGGGGTAAAAAACGGACAATTGATTTAAATTTAGCATCCAAAACTACATACGGAACGTATGTGTTTGTATTTTAACTATTTAGTTGCTAGATTTAGTAATTGAGAAAGTGGAAATGCTATTAAATTTTTGAAAATGCTATTAGCTACAAATCTGGCAAATTTTTAAATTATGTTTAGCTATTTCGTTACTTTTGAGTCGTAGTGCAATATAATGACTAATAATTTCTTTGGATTGCCGAACATCAATGCTATTGAACTTCCCCTTAGTATAAATCCTTAAAAGTAAATAAAGCACTAATGAATTATGACAAAAAACAGATCGCCTAATACACTGTGACACATTTTTGAACTCAAAAATGTTGATAGCGTCGAGACCAAACAATTCTGAAAGGGTATGATGGTAGTATAAAAACCCTGTCTGGGTTTAGTCTGGTTAGCTGCCGTTTTCTTAGCTTCAGAGTAGGACTAACGATTCCATATCTCGTAAACTATTTTGAATTTCGCTTTTAAATCTTCAACAAAGTTGTTGCTCTTGGCTTGATCTACAAAACATTTCTTTGTAGCAAATCAAAAAAATTACATCTTCATACTCAAAATTACAAAAGTTGCCCAAAACATCCAAGTTTGGAACACTTTTCTACAGTTTTTCAACTTTATCTTGAAATCCGTTTCAAATTTGGACAAGTAATACAGCACAAAGTTGTAGCTAAGACCAACATAAACAAACCGTAAGAACGAACCAACTTTATTTAGTTAATCTTTCATATAGTTATAGGCCCACAAGCACGTACATAACATAAAAACTGTCATAAAAACTCCAAAAAACGAATGGAAAAAAAGTAAAAAGAATAAATTTTTTTTAATTACAGTTTTTAAGTTATGTTTTCTTACTATTTTCTTGATTTAATATAAAACAATCGAAATTTTTGACTGTGTCAGCCAATTGGTACCAAAAATTGCCATTTTTCGAGTTTTGGTTCCAATTTTACATACTTAAGGGCCCGTAACTATACGAAGAACCAATCAAATGAAGTTGATCTGTTCCAATCACTTATTTATTTAAGTCTTGTCTACGTTTTTGTCCTGCATTGCTTAGCCAAATTCGTTACAGTTTTCAAGATAAAGTTGAAAAACAGTACAAAATGAGGGGAAAACATGATGATTTTAAGACATTTTTGTAATTTTGAGTATAAAAATGTGACTTTTTTGAATTGCTACTTCAGAATGTTTTGTAAGCTTAGCCAAAAGCAACAACTTCCTCTAAGATGTCAAACCGAAATTCCAAATAGTTTACGAGATATGGAGTTGCGAGTCCCAATCAGAAGAGAAATGCAATAAAAAGAAAACGGCAGGTTTTTTGTACTACCATAACACCCATTCAGAATTTTGGGGTCTCGACTCTATCAACTTTTTGGTGTTGCACAGTGTTATCCATCTATATATTTAACCGTGATAATTTAATATCCTTTTTTTCAAAACCCTTTGAAGATTTTCAGCTCTATTAGATGATAGTCTAAGATCAAGTTAACATTAAGTGGATAGTTGTTGGTTTGAGCACATAAAATATACACGACCTTGAGCAGGCTAAGAGCTTATTCTTAAATTAAATGCATATTATACTATCTATTATCTATCTATCTACTATCTACTATCTATCTATCTAAATTTATAAAATAGTTCAACATATAATATCCTTTTTATACTATACTTTTTTTTATACTATCCGTCTGTTTCTACTATCTCAACGCAGCTGCTAAGTCCGCCACAAACCTACCGCTAATTTTCCATCCGAACTACAACAGCACAGACACGATGAAATATACGAAAACACACTTCAAAAACCTCTCGAAAGACCTCTGGCACCTTGCCAACAAACACTACAAAAATATAAACCAAAATAAAATTCATATGCTTCGGACACACAAAACTCACCCACAAACACATTTTCCAAAAAACCCCTGCCCCCAACTGTCACTGCTGCCACAGTAGTGACCAGCTAACCATTAAACACATCCTTTCCGAATGTACCCACTTTCTCAACTCCCGTTCTAAATACTTCCCAAACGCCAATGCACTTCCCCTTCTATCAAACCCCAACAAACAATCTATCATTAAAATAGTCAAATTCTTAAAAGAAACCAATATGTATTATGAAATTTAATCCTTAATAAAAAATTATATATAACTATTATAGCTTAAGGTCTGTACCATAGCATAAGTTCGTATGTCGTCCTTTTACAGCGCTTAGGAACTGTTAATAAATAAATAAATATACTATCTCAACGGGGATTTTATATTTTGTCCAGAAGTTTGCAACGCATAGAAAAATTTTCATTTCCGACCCCATAAACTATATATATTCTTGATCAGGGCAACGAGCTGAGTCGATTGAGCTTTGTCCGTCCGTCTGTCTATCCGTCTGTTTCTACGCAAACTAGTCTTTCAGTTCTAAAGCTATCGAGCTGAAATTTTGCACAGGGTCTTCTTTTTACTGCACGCTGGTAATAGTTCGGAGCCGACCGGATCGGATGACTATATCTTAAAGCTGCCATAGAAACCATCGGTCGGAAAATGGGTCTTAGTGAGAAAAACTTTTTTGTTTTCAATGTAAGCGGCCTTAAACTCGGCCATTATTAAAATTATATGCTTTCAAACATATTTGCCAATTTTGGTAAAAATCTGAAGACTATATCATACAGCTGCCATAGGAACCATCGCACAGTGGTTGCGCTTATATGGAGTGAGCGGCCATAAATACTTCTTGTAAAAATATCGGCCTAAAATTTATTCTGTGAGGTCTATGATGAGTAAAAACTGTAATAAGCAAAAATGGGCGTAGTTGGACATGTCCACGCCCACTTCGCTGCGGCAGCGCTGCAGCAGCGAGCATTCTTTTGCTCATACCTTGAGTAGCGTTCATCTGATCTTCATCATTCCTTGCGGAAATCGATAAATAATCTTGATAACTAAATATCTCTAAAAGGTACGAACCATCTATCTTTAAAATAAACTTGATCTGCCTGCAAGTATAAGAAATATATGTCCCACACATGTAGGATTATGAATATCCAATGTTTAAAACAATGATTAAATGTTTATTTAAATAATAACCCGAATGGGAAAATGATAAAGAAAAGGATAATTAACATTCAACTTTGCAACTTTATGAACAGCAGTTACGAGCGTGCTACTTTTACGGCTGACTCTCAACGACTGTTGCTCTCCTTCTAGTTGATCGTCTCTCTCTGCCAATTGTCTGTCTCTGCCAAACGTCCGTCTCTTTGGCGCCACTGCGTACAAGCGACACTCGAGTATAGTGCCACTTTACATACATGTCGAAGCTCCATCTCTTTCCATCTCTGAGATCTTACGTTTATACGGACTGACAAATCAAAAAACGTGCATTACTTTATGGAATACTACAAGACCAGCTGCATGTGGTTGCAGCTAAACTAAACAATTTTTTAATCTTAACGTATTAAGAAATAAGATGTAATAAAAAATAACTAGGGCAGAAGAGGGCAAAACATTTAAAACTTTAACTAAACATTGGTCACTTGAACCAAAAAAAAACGCAAAAAGAAACTTCTCTAAAACAACGATTTACACAGAATTTTACACGAATTATCCTTTAGTTTAATTGTAGAAGTTAAGTCAATACCTTAATGTGCAATTTTCATTTGGTACAACTTGAATTAATATTGTTTTTATGCAAAAATTTATTAAAACAAAATTAGCATGTTGCAGCGTGCTGCGTGCGCTTGTACAAGGCAAATGGACAAATGGTCACACTTTCGATGGTATTTTTACAAAGCACCGTTAGAATCAAAGCAAAACAATTATGGCATTGTGAAGCTTGATCAATTAGCTGTTAATTTAAGCAGTTACGGTTTGAAAATTGTAACATTATTTTTTTGATTTTTGGCATATGGCAGCATCCTCTGTGCATCGGTGGGAAAATGGGTCTTAGTGAGGAAAACTTTTTTGATTTCAATGTTAGCGTTCTTAACTAGCACTTGCAAGGGTATAAAATCTTCGGCACAGACAAAGTTGTCTGCGCCCCATACACCACACAAATTTTTGCGCCAAACGCTAATGTGTGTTAGTGAAATATGGCTGTATGCGTTACACACACGCAATGCGTGTACCTATTTCTCTTCTATTTCGCTTCTAGCATAAGGCAATTTCGCAAACATTTTAAGAAAGGAGGAAGGATATAGAAAAACTTTCTTAAAATTAGGGTTTATTTTCTTAATTTTAGGGCAAAATATCCTAAATTTGTAACCCTAAAAATTAGAATAGGCAATAAAGCAAATTCAACCTAAAATTTATATTTAGAAAAATTTCAAAATTTTTAGAAAAAAATTTTGAATTTTAGAAAAATTGCCCTAAAAATTAATTTTTTTTTTTTAATTTTCTAAAATTTAAAAAATATTATATAATATAAATAATATACAATATAAATAATAAAAATATAATAAAATAAATTTTTTTAAATTTTAGAAGGTTTTTTCAAAAAAATTTCTTTTTAGAGAAAAAATTCAAAAAATTTTTCTTAAGTATAGAAATTTTTCTAAATTTTAGGGCGATTTTATAAAATATAGAAAAATAATTTTCAGAGTGTACATAATTTTACTATCAACGCGGGGAGGCTGGAAAATTTGTATTACTCATACGCAGTGATGAGTTTTTGTATAGTTATTTCATTTCTTAGCACTTGGCGTTGATTTTAATTGGTTTGAAAAGTATGTAACTTGCTATACAAATTTTGAGCATGAGCGCCTGTCGTATGAGTAATTTTTAAAAAAAATCAATTCTTTGGTCTTAAAACATATTAAATTTTCCTAATAAATGCACTTTAGATGTGCTGAGATCTCTTTTTTTTCAGTCTAATGTTTGATGTACTTTTATTTCACATACTCTGAACTGGTCAGCCACACCCAATTTAGGCAGGCTTCATGCAGCAGACTTCCCTTTTAAAAACGGATTTCTTAGTATTTGCAGTACATAATATGAAAACCCAACAAAAATCTGACTACATTCATGGCCTTTCCGTTCAAGTTCAATGAAATTACCAGTTGCGGTTGTTGTTGTTGCTGCTGCTGCTGCTGCGGTGATTGTGGCTGCTGCTGCTTCTGATGCCGTTGCCATTGCCTTTTTGCCAGGTGCGGGAGTATCTCGTAGTGTTTTAAAAATAATTGATCTTGATGCTGGCTTGGCTAGGCTGCCATGCAGCTGCAAAACTGCAATTGCACTCAACGATCGCGGCCTGATGTTGCGGCTGATGCTGATGCGGCGGCTGTTGCTGCTGTTGCTGCTGCCAGCCTGCCATCGTCTCAGTGACAATGACACATTTTCTTTTTGTGATTCACTTGTTTTTGTAAGGCAACTATCATCGCTCATTGTATGTAGAATATAATCAATGAATTTACAATCATTTTGTATCTAACAATTGCCGTCAGCGACCAAGTGTATTATTAACAGATAGTTTTTTAATTAGCTTGGCTATTTTGTTTTGTTTTGTTTTGTTTGCATGCAAATTATAGCCATGGGAAAAACTCATATCCATTTAGCCACTTAGCTGAGTATTTTAGGCGGATCTACCGGAACGGACCGGGCGCGCCTGTCAAAGACGCCTGTAAAGGTCGACAGTTCAAAGGCCAATTAACATAATTAACATTATTTTGTTTTGTTTTGTTTTTTCAGTTTTCAAGCGACATAATGCGCTGCATCATCATCAGCAGACAGCAACACCAAATATTGGCTTCTCAAAGGTAAGCGCAGGATTTCACTTTTCTACAACAATTTGGCTAATTGCCAAATAAATCTACTGGCATTCATTCCATTTAACCTCCCAGCTGCCATTCGATGGCTTCTTTGATTACACTGCGGGACTTCTTCCCAACAACTCAATTTAAACAATCGCCCAAATGACAACTCAACTAGTGAGCCGAAACTTCCCGGGAAAACAACTCTATTAATGCCACAACCGAGTCATATCATAAGTCAGAAATCATTTAGTCACCGCCACTTGCTGCGCCAAAAAAGCACCAAGCAAATCAGAAGACCTAAAAGAAATCAACAAACCGAAAGGAAAACAATAAATGCTGAACAGGAGCAGACAGTAGTCAGTCAAGGGGCTGCCTGGCACTGACTGCCCCGTCTCCAGATTGATCTACATACCTGTGCACACTCGTGACTGAATTAAATATAACCATAGTCGGTTTTTTTTTTTTTTATTTTGCCTCTCCTCCTCAGTTGTCAACCCGTGAGCTAGTATGTCTTTTGGGCCAACAATTTATTAGTGCGCAGACGCGAAAATGAATTTGCATTTCCAACACAACAAACAGTCCAATTTTTTTCTATTTTTTTGCTTTTTATGTGTAGAGGGTGTTTCTTTTGGGAGAGGTTTAAAGTGAAAGATCGTTAGTTAAACTGTTGGGGGAATAGTAAAAGCTTAGATCAAATATCCAAAACTGCAAAGCTCAGTCTTGGTCTGTTATTAGAAAAAAGAGATAAAAAGATGAAGGGATGGAAACAAGGTTATCGAAATATGTAGAGAGTATGGAAATAAAAATACAATTTAGACATCAATTTGAAACTATTGCGTATCAAATTCTCTTTAATACTCCAAGTATCAAATTGATAGTTTCGAAAATAAATGTAAAATTGGCTCAAACAGCACCTCCAGGAGAGCCAGAGCCAAGCTTCTCTCAATCTCTTGGTTTCGAAAGTATTCAAATTATATTTCGAGGATATCAAATTAATACTAACTTGTATCAGGTTGACACTTTCTATTAATTTCGTAGTATCAATTTGATACTAAGACTTATCAATGTGATATTTTAATTGTCAAACTCATAGTATCATTTTGATACTAGCTTTTATCAATTTAATATTTTTATTATCAAGTTTGTAATACCTTTTCAGTCAGAAAATAACAATTTTCGCCCGGTGAATAGAGGTACCAAAACAATCTTTAACAGCGGTCACTGCTTCTCTTTGATTGTGAGAGGAGAGCAACTATGTGTTTCTGTTTTTTTTCCTCTCAGGTCTGCCTGCAACCTTTTGGCAAAATTCACGCATTCACGCATCGGTGTGTAATGCACGCCTAACAAAATGAATGTATGCGATGAATTATATGCGCTCTCTGCTTATGTTAAACTCTTGAGTCTGCAACCTTTTCAAATAACATTTTGACAGTTTGGTCTTCGAGAAGCGCGCAATTTAAGACCAATTGACTGAGCTGGGCCTGTTATTCGGTTGCTGTCAGACCGATCAGTGCTGTATGCTCAACCACAGCCACTTAACAGTGAGCGCGATAACAGAACACATTCGGTTGAGGGAAGCCCGAGCCCGTCTTTTCTTTGGTTTTTCGGTCAATGACGTGAGCAGAGTGAACTGAAAATAGGGTTGAGAGTTATTTACGAGCTATGCTAAAGATTTTTTAACTGAAGGTGGCTTACACAAAACTGTGGGTAAAGAGATGATAAATCTTGTTTTTGAGATTTCTTAGCTCATTTCAAGGTTTTTCAATCTTGTTTTTATAAGGTTGCAAGATTCTCGAAAACGAAATTTTCATAAATTTTTTTTCGCAGTGTAATAGCTTCTGTTTTTTTTTTTAATCAATTGCTGTGACTCAACAAGTAAACGTAAAATACAAGTAGCTTTTAATAACACTGTATGTTACAACTACAAAACGATGATCGTATATCTGACGTATCTTTAAATATATTCAAGTTTTATTACTGAAAATAAGAATGTAGATGTTAGCTGGCTCTAGGTCGAGAAGAAAAACTCAGTGTTTTTGGTTTGTTTCCGATATATTTCGAATGCGCTTCGGCATCCGTCTTCAGGGACACTACAAAAACAATTTACCAATTATCACATTACTTCAAAAAACATTTTTTACATACAATTTATAACACGTCTGTACCGCTTGACGTGGAGTTCAGTACTAAATTATTGCCTATTGAGTAGATGTCTGTATATGTGGGCGCAGTTTTCAGTGTCAGTTTTGTAGTTTAGTCTCTTATCTGTTGGCGTGTCAATTATATGTAGCATTTCAAGAGTAAAGCGCTTCCTGTAATTGCTCTCTTGTTGTAAAATTGTTGTTTCTTCAAAATTCGGTGAATGTCCGCTCTCCATACAGTGGGTTGCTAGTGCTGTTTTTTGATTTGTCGTTTGGTGTCGGAGCTTGTAATCCGATTTATGTTGTGAAATCCTTGTTTTAAGTTTAGACTTTGTTGTTCCAATGTAAAGTTTATTGCACCTGTTCTCTACATCTCCATTGCATGGTATTTTATATATAACATTGCTTTTGTCGGCTTTTTCTATTTTGGATTTCGTCTTGTTGTAAAAATTTTTCATTGTGTTTGTGGGTTTGTGGGCTATTTGTATGTTGTGTCTGTTGAAACATTCCGATTTTGCGAAGCGCTCTGAGAGTTTCGGAACGTATGTGAGGCACCTATATGATTTTGGTTGTTTGTCGTCTCTTGGTTTTATTGTCTTGTTTCTACCAATTAATGATTTTATAATCTTCATGGGGAAGTCATTATTCGTCAGTATTAGCTTAATTTCGGAAATGATGTCCTTATGGTAAATCTCGTCGCTTATGTTCAGCATCCTTTGAATACAGCTAGCAGCTGTATTTACTATCATATTTTTTGGGTGTTTGGAGTAGAAGTTTATTAATCGTCCTGATGCTGTGGGTTTCTTGTACCATTTAATTTTGAGTTTGTTTCCATGTCTGTTGATAGTGGAATCTAAATATGGAAGTTTTCCATCTATTTCTGTCTCGGTGGTGAATTTTAAATTTCTATGGAAAGAGTTTAGTGCTTTTAATGTCTCATGAGCCTCAGTTTCCTTGATAATGGCAAACAGATCGTCCACATATTTGGTTAGCAGTCTTGGTGGGTGCCTAAGTTTCTTCATTGTGTGGTCCAGAAGCTCTTCCATCACAATGTCTGCTATTACCGGGGATGCTGGGGAACCCATTGGCAGTCCTTTTAATTGGGTGTATAGTTGGTCCTCGAACTTGAAATACCTATTTTCCAATATACAAAATTTAACCATTTCCATAAACAATGGCTTCGGTATTTTGGTGTATTCTTCTATCGCAGTCCATTTTTTCCTAATGATTTCTAATGCCAAGTCTATGGGGATGCTCGGGAATAGAGATACTACGTCAAATGAGACTAATTTCTCTTCTTCCGAAATCTGAACGTCATTGGTCCGTTGTTTAAATTCAATTGAATTTTTAACATTGTAAATGGAGTCCGCAGTGATGTTCTTTAATATTTTAGCTATGTATCTACATAGTCCACTGGAAGGTGCACCTAATGATGAGCAAATTGGTCGAAGTGGATTGCCTTCTTTGTGAATTTTTGGAAGACCGTAAATTCTAGGAGGTAGCGCCGTACTTGTCGTTAACTTGTTTTTCTCTGTCTTAGAGATGATGTCTAGCTTAAACAGTTGGTCCACCAAACTGTTGTTTTTATTTTGCAGTCTTGTTGTTGGATCTGTCTTAGAGATGATGTCTAGCTTAAACAGTTGGTTTAAGCTAGACATCATCTCTAAGACAGAGAAAAACAAGTTAACGACAAGTACGGCGCTACCTCCTAGAATTTACGGTCTTCCAAAAATTCACAAAGAAGGCAATCCACTTCGACCAATTTGCTCATCATTAGGTGCACCTTCCAGTGGACTATGTAGATACATAGCTAAATATTAAAGAACATCACTGCGGACTCCATTTACAATGTTAAAAATTCAATTGAATTTAAACAACGGACCAATGACGTTCAGATTTCGGAAGAAGAGAAATTAGTCTCATTTGACGTAGTATCTTATTCCCGAGCATCCCCATAGACTTGGCATTAGAAATCATTAGGAAAAAATGGACTGCGATAGAAGAATACACCAAAATACCGAAGCCATTGTTTATGGAAATGGTTAAATTTTGTATATTGGAAAATAGGTATTTCAAGTTCGAGGACCAACTATACACCCAATTGAAAGGACTGCCAATGGGTTCCCCAGCATCCCCGGTAATAGCAGACATTGTGATGGAAGAGCTTCTGGACCACACAATGAAGAAACTTAGGCACCCACCAAGACTGCTAACCAAATATGTGGACGATCTGTTTGCCATTATCAAGGAAACCGAGGCTCATGAGACATTAAAAGCACTAAACTCTTTCCATAGAAATTTAAAATTCACCACCGAGACAGAAATAGATGGAAAACTTCCATATTTAGATTCCACTATCAACAGACATGGAAACAAACTCAAAATTAAATGGTACAAGAAACCCACAGCATCAGGACGATTAATAAACTTCTACTCCAAACACCCAAAAAATATGATAGTAAATACAGCTGCTAGCTGTATTCAAAGGATGCTGAACATAAGCGACGAGATTTACCATAAGGACATCATTTCCGAAATTAAGCTAATACTGACGAATAATGACTTCCCCATGAAGATTATAAAATCATTAATTGGTAGAAACAAGACAATAAAACCAAAAGACGACAAACAACCAAAATCATATAGGTGCCTCACATACGTTCCGAAACTCTCAGAGCGCTTCGCAAAATCGGAATGTTTCAACAGACACAACATACAAATAGCCCACAAACCCACAAACACAATGAAAAATTTTTACAACAAGACGAAATCCAAAATAGAAAAAGCCGACAAAAGCAATGTTATATATAAAATACCATGCAATGGAGATTTAGAGAACAGGTGCAATAAACTTTACATTGGAACAACAAAGTCTAAACTTAAAACAAGGATTTCACAACATAAATCGGATTACAAGCTCCGACACCAAACGACAAATCAAAAAACAGCACTAGCAACCCACTGTATGGAGAGCGGACATTCACCGAATTTTGAAGAAACAACAATTTTACAACAAGAGAGCATTTACAGGAAGCGCTTTACTCTTGAAATGCTACATATAATTGACACGCCAACAGACAAGAGACTAAACTACAAAACTGACACTGAAAACTGCGCCCACATATACAGACATCTACTCAATAGGCAATAATTTAGTACTGAACTCCACGTCAAGCGGTACAGACGTGTTATAAATTGTATGTAAAAAATGTTTTTTGAAGTAATGTGATAATTGGTAAATTGTTTTTGTAGTGTCCCTGAAGACGGATGCCGAAGCGCATTCGAAATATATCGGAAACAAACCAAAAACACTGAGTTTTTCTTCTCGACCTAGAGCCAGCTAACATCTACATTCTAATAATTAGAAAGGTCGCTAACCAACAATTACTGAAAATAAGTTGAACAAAATAACCCTTTTTCCTGTTTGAAAAATGTAATTATAGTAAATAGCAGCCCAACTTGCGCAAAAATATCAATAGTTTGAGGTAAAATTAAAAACGAGAAAACTAAACTAACTTCGTCTGTGCCGAAGTTATAATACCCTTGTGGGGGCTCGTTTTAAAATATCAGAGTGTGAGAACGCCGAATTTAACCAAATTTGAAAGCATTTAAAATTAACAATCAACGAGTTTAAAAACGATCAAACTGAAAACAAATAAGTTTTTTTCACTAAAACTCATTTTTCGAACGATTGATCCTATGCCTTCAAGACCGCTGGAACTGAAAGCTTTTCCGTAATGAATTTAACACAGACAGGGCCTACTACTTTATGACCCTCGCTTCTTTTAGGAATGTACTTCAGCTCTGAATGCATGGGTAAGTTTCATAGGTAGAACCAAAGACACTTTGGTTGTACTGAAATCACTCGTGAGTTGGAGCAATTCCTGCTTCCCAGGTCTGAATAACTATGAAAATAAAAAAGTTTGTCTCACGAAGACCCATTTTCCGATCAATGGTTCCCTATGGCAGCTATAAAAAATAGTCATCCGATCCGACAAATAAACAGCGTGCATTAAATAAAACGAGAAAACTAAGCCAACTTTGTCTTTGCCGAAGTTTTTATACCCTTTCAAATGCTGTTTTTGAAATATCAAAGATTAAGACCGCTCACATTAAAATCAAAAATTTTTCTAATTTATTGACCTAGAGCCTGCTAAAAAGTTCTAAAAGTTTAAGTTTAAGATTGATATGCTTGAAAGCATCGAAGGACGGCTCCAAACTGAACTAGAGTTTGTTATATTCCTTACAGAGGAGTCAAATAGGCTTATGTAAAACATTGCACTAAAGTTAATTTAGTCAGCTCAAACAAGACGATTTTGACCGTTAATAAGATTGTGCGCACAGATTTGATTTATAAAAGAAGAAGACAGGGTATTTAAGAGATGTGTACTAGAATACGAGGTCAATCGGACATTAGGGTCCCAATTCAAACCTTGATGGGTAAACTGTTGAATCACTTTCGCTCAGATGCAATTCTATCTTGCTGGGTTGAATACTGCAAACCTGCAACAGACCAAAATGTTATTTCCATGGCATCCATACTGTGTCCTTACTATTAGTTTAAGAAAGAGCTCCCCCTAAAAACATCCGAATGAAACGTAGTTCAAAATATATGTAATTTACTGCAGCCAATGTATAAAACTTTTTTAAAGCTGCAGGATTCACAATTATTACCAAGTAATTTTTATTACGCTTGCTTTTCATGTCGGGCGATTGTACTAAAATCTTCAGAAAGACATTGTTTATTACTATATAAGTGCCTCGATAGTTGAACAGTTCCAAGAGGATATAATGCTTTTTAACTTAAACTAAGCAGTTCTCAAAAGTTGAAAATGTCTGCTAATAGATTTCATAATTAAAATTACATTATTGAAATAAAGAATTTTATTTGAAAAAAATAAGTAGTAATAAATCGAAAGTATTCTTTGTTCAAGAGAATCGAGGTTCGAGGCAAAACCTTGGGTTCAGGGGTTCCAGGAACCGGTGCACGAACCGAATCCAAGACTTTACAGCGGTTTCGAACCCACGGACCGAACATTCTTCAAAATTTTAGAGGTTTGCAGACTTGGTTTAAAATAATATTTGGTTAATAACAGGGCTTAATCACGAAACGAATTTTTTTGATTTTCGAATTGGATGTTTCGGCTATAGGTTCTATTTCGGGTTTCAATTAATTTCGGATTTCGGTTTCGATACGGTACCCGGATTTTTATTTCGGTATACCAGTACGTACCGGTATGAGAACTGCTTATTTTTAATATTGAAAAAATTAAATTCTGAGATAAATCTAAATCATTTTATTCCTGTGTAATAAAACGAATCAGAATTCAACACAAAATGAATGGTTTCTCATTTAAAGTAAAATTATATAGACTATTTCATATTTCGTAGTTTTTTACGTAGTTACCAAATAAGAACTAATGATTACATTATACACTCATACATATTATTTAAAAATTATTAGTTTTCGAATTTAACTTTGAATTTCAACGTTCAGCATTCTTATGATTTGCTCGCAGTAACATAATTGCATTCAATGAGGTTGAGTCCATACAACTTCTTAGCGGATTCCTTATAATTTACTCCAGAGAATAGGCGTGCCACGCTAACCTTTGTAACTGGAACAGAAAGCACGACTTTTGAAATCTCAAAGAATCCTGGGAATTTTTTCATGGTTTCGAACATGTTTAAGTGCGAGAAAAGTGGAATCCACAACACACAATTGACACAATTGAAGGGTTTTTATCACCAAGTTTCTTTTCATGCGACATCATATATGCCTTTACTTTGCCGGCGCTTTTAGATGAACTAGTATTATAACTGCATTCATCATTAAGCAGTGATTGACCGGTAACAACGTTTCGGTTTCGTTCCGGTTCTATCGGTTCCATTAATAACTTTAAACGGTTTTCGGTTCTCAAAAAAATATTTGTTTGGGTTCCGGTTCTGTGCCGGATCCGGTACGTGATTTGAAACGGTTTATTTCGGTAAACGGTTCCGGTACCGGTTCCGGTATTAAGCCCTGGTTAATACCAACCATCTTGTTGATGATCTATAATTACGCTTAGATTACACACTTCATTGTGGTCGGGCGTGGCGTACCAGTTGTATGTGTGAATGTGTGACTGCTGGTCCGGGAGGTTGTTGTGGGTTCGATCCCGCCTCGGACAATCTAATAGAAAATGTTTTTTCTTTCTTTAGAAAAAAGCTTTTACACACCCGATCACCTTCACCAGCTACTGGCGCCAGCTGTGAAGTAACTAGCCATGAAAAAGCAAAAATCTCTAACTATTGCCGTTCGGATTCGGCGTTAAACTGTAGGTCCCCTTTCTCTTGTGCGAAAAATTATAAGCACACACGCCAAGAGATTGAGAGAAGCTTAGCCCTGGCCCTTTCCTGGAGGTGATGTTTGAGCCAATTTTACTTTTTACTTTACACACTTCATTGGCTGTTTCATTTTATTTTATCCAAGCATTTAAGACAGTAAAGACAAGCTTTCACAATATAGAATAACCTCGCACTTTAAACCGTTACTAGAATTGTTCAAGGTGTTTGAACTGTGCAACTATCGGCTTGTGTTTGTGCACATACATGCAGAGAGCACATAAAAATGATGAAACTATCTGCTTGAGTTTGAACATAAGTGCGGGGGCACCAAAGAATAGATTAAGACAACGCACCCCCAAATGGGAGGGTGACATTTGTTAGCATTTAACTCGACCCAGGCAAAGTAAGATTGTGTGATACTTTGCATGGGACTAAAAAAAAAGACAAAATATCAAATAAAGAAAGAAAGAGGCGCTAGTTACTCGCACCTTGACACCTATATTGAAATGCATTCAACTCTTCTTTGAAATGACAACAAGAGAACGAATTTTAAGCAGGAAGATCATTAATGGAGTACATAGTAACGAAAATATGACGGAATACCTTTGGGTACCCCCACAGGTAGCACTTAGAATATGAATTAACAAATTATTTGAGTTCGTCGCTTAGCTACAAATTATGTCATGTACCTAAGAAAGTAACCTTGAAAAGTAATTGATAAACCAAACCAAATACCCAAAAAGTTTGCGGAAGGGGCAGAATGCTTTAAAAATCAATGACTATAGCTATATTAATTAAAGGAATTGAACGATGAAATGGGATTGCGTTTTGCTTTCATTGCACCGCAAAACAGTAACTTCTGGTACAGTTTACTTACTTTTCTCTCTATTTACTCTGCCAAAAACAGTTCAGTGTGCTAAAACTAAACAACCAACTTTAAATGAATTACTATACCTAAGGTTTTTTAGCATCTTTTAACTTATAAATAAATTATTACCAAAGGAACATCCCATTTTAATATGCCTTTGCCTTTCTTTCACTTCCAGGCACTGTCCGGCTTTTTGATGATGCTGACACAAAATGGCAAATTGCTCTATATATCGGATAATGCAGCCGAGTACTTGGGCCATTCCATGGTAAGAGTTTTTCTTGTCATTTAGCAAAAATTAAAAGAAGAAAAAAAGAAAAACAAAGCCCAAGTCTGCGAAAGTTTTTTGGTGGGTAAAATTGTTACAACCGTTGATACAAATCTCTGACAAGCGACAACAGGCAACCGACGATGCCTGTCGTCGTCAGTGCATGTCATAGAGCCAAACAGCAGCAACAACAACAACAACAACGGCAACAACTAGCAGCAACTGTCTTAGACACTGAGACTGACTCGATTCATTGAGCTTACATAAATCTGCCGCTTGTACTACACAAAAGTTCCTTAAAACTGTGGCAAACAGCTCGAGTTTGTTGCTGTGGGGCTGCTGCTGCTGCTGCTGCTGTTGCTGCTGCTGTTGTTTCAAGTTTTGTTTATCGCACGTTTACGCTGCTTAAATAGCAAGGTTATGTATGTATGTATATAGAGAGATATGTATGTGGGTATGTACATATATACCTATACATAAAGACCTTATATCGTGGCCTTTCACTTTGCATTTCAGCCCGACCTGAGCTGCATGAACAAACAAAAATGCAATTCACAAATGCAATTCTGCACATGTGACATATCTCCCTCCATTCTACTTGTACATTAGCCACATTGACTTGACTTGGCTAGGTTAGAGCAATTCATCTAAACGTAACTGAGACAGACATTGACAAAGGTAGGCGATGTGCCCAGGTGATTGTTGAATGCATTTCTGCTAATGTGTGCCACAATTCAATGATAAATCATATTTTGGAATAGGCCAAAAATGAGTACACTGTAACAAACATCTTTCAGATTCGGAAATGGATTTGATCTTACTTTCTGTTCACCAAAAATCCATTTGGCCACCCTGACATTTGTGCCTTTCCTTATCAAGAGACACCCACCCACTGGCCCACCAGCAAGCTAACTAAATGGTCAAACGTTCAAGGAGTTCATAAATTTTGTTCGATTTGCCATGTGTTGGCATAATTACGGACACAATGGCTGCAATGGCTCTTGGTGTCTGCACATGGACAGGCCCAAAAGTGGATTTGCCCAACCTTTTAATTTGTGGCAGGCGGTGGCGGCGTTTCCAGCTCAAAGTTAGTTAGCAACAACATGAGCTAAGTGCAACAGCAGCAAGTAAAGTTAATTAACAAACTGCCAAAAATGTCAATAGAGCTAAGCAACATTGTTGCTGCCGCTGCTGCTGTTGTGGCTTTTTTTGTTGCTGTTGTTTTGGGCATCATAATTCCAATTCGATTTTTGCATATTCCCATAACAAGTTGCCATTGTCATGTGTCATGTAGCGACAGCGGCCATAAATAAATTACAACTGCAACAACATGGCAGTATAAATTGGCCGATCGTTTTTTTTTTCCACTAAGTCGTCGCTCTCTCGTTCAGATCTGGCCATAATTGTCAACAATAATAAAAAGAAAAAAAAAGATCATGACATAAATGGCCACAGGAAAGGCGATGAGCCTGCCAAAGCAGCCAGCCAGCTGGCACATCATTAACAAGTTGTAATACACTCACAACTGACTAATTGAATAAAACTTTCGGTGACCCATAAACATTTGTGCGCAAATTTGTTGACGATTTTGTTCTTTCAAGCAAATAAGAAGTTTATTATTGGAAAGTGTTTATGCAAAACTTTTTAAACTTTTATTACCTTGTCGAACCTACGGTTTTGGTTCGATCCTTGGTTTGGGAAATGCTTGGCTTTATTTTTGGTGAGGACGCACCCGGCTAACTAAACACTGTTTTTAAACTCAGAATGTACTCTCTACTTCTATGTACATTAGTATGTACATCACACATTCAAACATTGCGCTTGTGTGCTTAGCAGCGAAACACGAAATATCCCTGCAAACATTCTTCCAGTAGGTATCGCTTAACTCTGGCGATATAGCATAGTTATTGCATTCTTATCTCCCTTCGGGAAGAAGTGTGCCACTCTGCGACACTTCTGGGAGTTAAGAAAGCGTTTCTTCCTGGAGATAAGAAAGCGATTCTTCCTGGAGATATGAATGAGTTAATGAGTCTCTTTTGTGGGGGGATTCGACTTTTTATTTTTATTATTTTTATTACAAATTTTTACTTACTCTGCGGGGATTCGAACTCGGTAGCCCTTGAACTGAAACACGTTTGGAACGACGCCTTATACGGCTGCGCCATTGTATTGAATAAGATGTACTTTTATTGAAAACATACACCAATTTTTGCTTTCTTGTAATTCTCAAGAACGAATTCTCTCTCAGCCCATATAAATAGTGAAATTGAAATTTGCGACGAGAATCGCATTCATATCTTCAAGGCGATATTTTAGCGATATATCGACAATTTTCCGATTGGACGAAAAAAAACCGATACCACATATCGCCTATTTATCCCCCTTGTATGTTAAGAATGCGATACCCTATTTTTATACCCTTGTAGAGGGAATATTAAAATTGTCCAGATGTTTGTAACACATAGAAGGAAGCATCCCGACAACACAAAGTATATATATTCTTGATCAGCATGACGAGCTGAGTTGATATAGACATGTCCGTCTGTCCGTCCGTCTGTTCGTCAGTCTGTTTCTATGCTATCTCCTCCGTCAGTTTTAAAGCTATCTTAACCAAACTTTGCACGAAGCCTTTTGGTACAAATACGCTGCACATTTGTCGGAATCGGCCGGATCGGATGACTATATCATATAGCTGCCATAGGAACCATCGGTCGAAAAACTAGTTTTAGAGAGAAAAACTTTTTTGTCTTCAACGCAAACGTCCCCAATCATCGTATTTCTAAATTTTCTATGCTTTTACATAATTCCACCAAGTTTTATGAAAATCGGACAACTATATAGTATAGCTGCCATACAAATAATATGTCTGAGAAAAAGTCTTAGTAGGAAAAACTTTTTTGTTTTCAATGCTATCGCTCTCAAACTTGTTACTGATCAATATTATATGCTAACACACAATTATGCCAACATTGATTCAAATCGGATGACTATAGCATATAGCTGCCATAGAAACAATCGGTTGAAAAAGTAGTTCTAGTGAGAAAAACTTTTTGTTTTCTATGGTAGCGTCTTTATATCTTCCAGTTGTGAATATTATCAGTTTCCACACAATTTGAAAAGTTCGGTCAAAATCGGATGAACACATCGTATAGCTGCCATATAACAAACTGGGAAGCAAATGCTCAAAGTGTGGCGAAATCAAGCTACAAGGGTATATAAACTTCGGTCGAGCCGAAGTTAGCTTTCCTCCATTTTTTGTTTGTGTAAATCGCCAAACTACAGAAAACTCTCCCCTCAAACTATCGCCAAACTCTCTTTTTGACAATAGAGATAAGGAACCCAACAAAATGTTTGCAGGGAGACGTCACAAAAAACAAATGCCACGAAAAAACTGCCTCGTGAAGTAAAAACATAAGACCGAGCACGCGCATCGTAAGAGAGCAAGCCGCCTAGCGTGCTATTTATAGAACACACGTATTCTCTCTCTATCTCTATACGTGTGTCAGTGTTGCCAACTTTTGGTAAGAAAAAATCCCGTTTTCGGCGGGACGGAGATGAAAAAAAAATCTGTATCTCTCGACAAAAAAGCTGAAAAAAAAAGCGCATGGCTTTTCTTATTATTTATGCAATTATATATTTAAAATATACTTTATATATCATCAGAGTGATGAAATTCCTAGTCCCCATCCTTGTCGTAGGCCTTAGTTGTGCCTATTAGCTTAAGGTAACTAGAAAGGTCCTTATAATCGATGCAGCATGTCGACGTACCCCGTATCTGTAACTACACATATAATATTTTGAATGTAATATTCTAATTTCAGATTCACTAATTTCCAATATCTTATACATAATATTTAGTTGAGCGTGCTCACCTTCATTAGATTTCTGAGTTTTGATTTTCCAATATTAAACCTGACTAAAATCAAATAACTTCAGCGTTGGACCATGACAAGAGCAACATCTGAATCGCAAACGAGACTAGAGTCTCGTAGGCTAGAGTCCTTGGAATCGATTTCTTTACTCCAAACTTTTGTTTCATTGTCGTTCTTCCGTTTTACTAAATGTATATCAATACATTGACCCTTAATTTTCCGATATCTTCTACGAAAAATACTTCCAAAATGGTAACAATGCTTTGTTTTTTGTTCGTAGAATGTTGTCAACCGAAAATATGTCAGATTGTTAAAGAATGCTAGGATTGTCAGGTAAACTAAAATCAATTTAATTGCTTAATACAATGAATTTTGTGACAATCCAAAAAGTAGATCAGTATAAGCTCAACTTAGAAATTGGTGCAGCAGTCTCGAATAGATTTCTCCAATTCGCTTTACATATAAAGCATAAATCTTTGAAAACAATTTTCTGAAAATCGTCTACTTGTAATTTAATAATATTAGTATTTAATGAAACAATCCATTTTTTTTTCAAGTCCAAGTTTAGTGAAGTTTACATTGTCATATTGTGCATTTGCAATAACTGCAGTAAGCTCAAGAGGTTTCCGATTCATTCTTCCGGAGCCAAACCTTAAACTCCGGATTCTGCAGCCATCCTTTACGACAATTTTGTTTGAAAACTTTTGGCATTTTTGTCAAACGATCTGTAAACTTGTCTAGTACTTTGAGATAACCGTTTCCTGAAGGTTAGAAGTGGCAATTTGGGTCGATAAATGACTGACAGAGGTGACAAACTATCGATTTACTTATAAGTTTTGCAATTGACTCGAAAATAAAAGTAAAGCTGAAAAAAAGCCAAAATTATTTTTGAAAAAGCCAGAAATCCCGCTTCCCGCTGTTTCCAAATTTTTCCCGCAGCACGGTTTTAAAAAAAGCTAGAAATGACGGGAAAAAAGCTGATTTGGCAACACTGGTCACAACAAACAAATGCCACGAAAAAACTGCCTCGTGAAGTAAAACATAAAGCCGAACACGCGCATCGTAAGAGAGCAAGCCGCCTAGCGTGCTATTTATAGAACACACGTATTCTCTCTCTATCTCTATACGTGTGTCGACTGCGACGCCGGCAGTATTATAAGTTCCTATCCCATGGGATAGGCTTTTGGCAATTTTGACACAGGGTTTGAAAAAACTACCAGTTTTACATTTAATTTGCTTTTGATTGTGCTGTGCTTTGACAAAATCGTTGTTCCCATGGAAAGCAAAAGCGCAAAATTCAAAACCCGAAGCTGAGCTATTGCTTTGCTTTGAGAATTTTGAAAGCATAGCAATAGCACATTTGAAATACTTTCGTGTTCAATATTTTAAAAGCATAGCACACTAAGCTGAGAAAGTGCAATAGCAAACATACTCCAGCAAAAATTTAGAGTAATATTTTGTTTGTTGTGTATATAGAACTAAAATATAAAATGAATACCGCTGCTAATAAAAAAAAAAATCCAAAAATTATCAGACATTAATAGATTTAAAAGAAGTCTATATTCCAAATACGTTATATTCGAAATCAAAAATTTTACTTCACTTGTAAACTCAACAAACCCTACCCCCTCTCTGACGACACTGAATCCATTGTTTGAAGAGTCAAGCGCAGTTTTGTAGACCAATGTGTTACGTACCTTCTAGACATATTTAGTAATCAGGATTATTTATCGATCTGCCGAAGAAATGGTAATGGTCGGAAAAATAAAGTTTTTATGGGAACGTTTTTATATCAAGTCGATATAGCCATGTCAGTCTGTCCGTATAAGGAAACATACCTTTGTTTGGGTATTGCCCATATGTTTGAGGTTTCAAAAAGTATTGTTTATTTTATGTTATTTCAAAAAGTATATATACTTTATAAATAAATATATATATTTATTCATTAACATCAATTTTTTCCCCTTCAAAATAATCCCCCTCGGACAATCCTCGAAGCACTTGAAAAATCGTTTTTTTGTGACCTTTCTAAGCTCCGCCTTCGATGCCGTCTTTATCGATTCATTCGTGTCGTAGCGCCGTCCTTTCATGGGCCACTTTAGTTTTGGGAACAGAAAATAGAGGGCCAGATTACGGTGGTGCACTTGGTGGTCAAAAAGTAGCCTTGGGTGACTTGATGTGTGAGAGCTCGCGTTGTCATGATGAAGAGTGATTCGAAATTGTCATGATGGAGAATGTTTTGCACTCAGAATTGAGTGTTCTACGTTGCTCAAGCGTAACATGGGCCACAACACCCATTCGTCCGAAGAAACAGGCGACCATTTGCTTCGCAGTGCTTCGTGCACAAACAACTTTTGTGGATTAGGCTCGTCTTGGAACACCCACTCGGTCGATTGCTGTTTCTTTTTACGGCTACGTGATTCGTCACCAGTGATGATGATTGTTACTACCAGATTTGATCTATTGACATAATTGTAACCTATAGTACCCCACGTAAGGGGGGATCTAGCTCGGCTTTAGGGCCCTAAAAATCCAAAACGAATCGATTCGGCAGGGTTCGGTTCCGCACTGGCTTGCAACCTCGGTTTCCAACCTTGGCAATCCATAAAATTCATCAATACTCCTTTTTGTAATCGCAAACTTTGTGTCTAAACTCCTCCATTTTGTCTTTTGAACAAAGTATTTCATAACCAATTCTGCAGCTCAGTGTATTTAACTTTCCCTCTTCATCTATTCTTTCTTCCTTTTACACATTTATAGGAGGACCTGCTGATACATGGTGACTCCGTTTACGATATCATTGACAAACAGGATCACGCAACCATCCAAGCTGAACTGAATCGGAACGTGCCACCGCAGCCAGGTGGTGGTGGTGGCAACAGCGGCAGCAGCAATATCACAACCGGCAGCGACTCAACATCCACCAATGGAGCTGGAGCCGGCGGCAGTGGCGCCTCCAGTCTGGAGGGTGAACATCGCATGTTTCTCTGTCGCATGAATGTTAGTCGCAATGCACGACGGCAAATGCGTTTCGGCGATCAGAAGGTGAGTGAAGCTCGCTGCTCCGGGTGTATGAGTAAGCGCGTGTAGTTCTCTGACAGAAATTGATGAATGAATCACCTGAGAGCCACAGCGTGTTGCGTGTAACACTTGGGGGAACCGAACAGGCTCTCGGCATGAATTATGCATGAGAGAGACGTCGTCTGCCAACCGGCTGGCCCGGCTTGGTCATACATCTTATCCAGCGAGCATAGTTTCCATAAGCTGACAAACGATGACAGTTGATGCGGAACGGGTGGGTGCCCCTTTTGGCTTGCCCTGATTGGCCGCCTCCATGATGAACATGATGATGATGAGGATGATGATGATGATGTGAGAAAAAGAGGCAAAAAATGAATACAATATGAAGTTGTCAGGCGAGGCGGGAAGTGAGTACGCCGTCGTCAGGTTGTACAAGACAAGACCAAATCTGTCAACGTGTTGACGACGACGACGACAACAACGACGCGTTGGCTGTGCCTTGTTTGGTTGATGAGGTGCCCCGGCTACTGTTGTTGTCGCAATGTTGTGGGCGGTCGCTTCACTTTTTTTTATGCATATCTCTCTGGTGTTTTTTTTTCTTTTCGCGTCCATTTTTTTTTTGTTTTTTGTGTAGTGTTGGAGCCTACAGATGTGCGCTGCGAAAAATTATGGAGATAAGGCCAGGCGTTGACAGTTGCCTGAAAACGTTTTTAATTAAGTTGAAAGTTGGCACTTTAATGAGGTGCAGGAAGTGATGTTTAGTTTTTTTCCCAGGCAAACATAGAAGCGCTTAATGAAAACATTTAATGAAGTGTCTTGAATTGAATCCTAGTTTCTTACTTCCGTGTCTATTTAACATTCTACCACTTGAGGCAGATTCCTGCGTAAAGAAGGAATTGGTAAGAGTTAGCCATAGTATTTATGACACCCCTTTTATGCCAATGAGATTCACACTTTATCAATTTTATTCTACTTTTTCCATTTCCGGTTGGATTTTTCCTATTTCGATTTACTCATTGGAATAATATTCAGAATATCTAAATTTCTAACTTTTTTGATTCTTCCAACTTTCTTTCTGTCCATCTCAATTTACCCATTTACCGTCAGTCCTGAGCACTTTACACATGGTACAGAGAAATGCTGAAATATGTATGAGCGGAACCACCTCAACGGAAGCACTAAACATCATATTTCATCTACTTCCTCTAGACTTGATGTCTAAACAGTTAGCGGGCTGTACTAGCACTGAGATGAAGAGAGTCTGAAGCCTGGAATGCGGGTAACTCAGGACACTCAACTATACTAAATGGTCAAAACGCGGTTCCCGCCATTACAGACTATTGTATACACACAACATCATTCCAGAAGCATAACTTGCCCTTACAGTAGAGCAAATGCCATGAAAAGTTACACAGATGGATCGTTGACAAAATAGGAGGGGAAGTTTTCTCCACCGACTCAAGTATGGAAATCACATTCCGGTTCCCTAAACTTTGCAGTGTGTACCCAGCAGAATTGGTGGCCATCCAGGAGGCCTCAGCACACTCATGATCAAAGAAGGGAACATTCTTTTTGATACCGAACGGTTTTAAAATTGACCATTTTTGATTTGAATAAAAAAAATTCCGAAATTAGATCTCGACACTCCCACCAAAACGTGATTTTCGGTATTGCAATTAAAATTTTTGTTAATTTTAATCGGAAAAATGGAGAAAAAAGGGCAATGTGACTGTTTTAGCGACCTTAAGATTTCAATCATAGAACTTTTTAGCGGGCTCTAGGTCTATAAGTTAGGATTTTCATTATAACATTTCTTAGAAGCTATTTCATGGTGGTTAGTTACATTGAGAAAAAATTATATAGAAACTTAAGCCACAACAATAAAGAGATACTTAAGTGGGCCGGACTCAGTATCAATGCGGAGAAGACGGACCTGATTCTCTTCACCAAGAGATACAAGGTACCGCAATGGACAAATGGAAAACAGCTAACAACGTAAAATACCTTGGAGTAGTAATCGACAGTAAACTGTCATGGAGACTCAATGTGGAGGAAAGGGTGAAAATGGCAACCAATGCGCTCTTTGCATCCCAGAAGATGCTAAGCAGCACTTGGGGTCTATCATCAAGTCTAACGCACTGGCTCTTCATCTCAATAATACGACCGATACAACTACATGGCATATTGGTAGAGTGGCAAGCCACGGAGAAGTCCACATATCTAAAGCTGATGGAAAAGGCCCAGCGGCAGGCATTAGTCTGCATAGTTCACTCCAACAAAAGCACTCGAACACATCCTAGGAGTCAACCCCCTGGACATCCAAGCACGCCTCCTTGCACAAAAGACGGCCCAACGTCTCTGTGCGGCAGGCACTATAGCGCTACAAAGCTATGGACACAGCATGGTGGGTAGAGTGATCGACAGTAGCACGGACTACATGATCCCAAAAACCAACTTCACAGGTGTATCAGCATTACTGGGACCAGAAGACTGGCGTGCAGGACTGGCCCAGGAAGCAATGCAAATATAGACGGCTCTAAGATGGCCTCAGAAGTCGGAGCCGCTGTATACTGCGATGAGCCGGAATTGAAGCCTTCATATAAACTGCCAGACCACTGCACCATAGCGGAATTGGCACAACAATACGCACCAAAAACCAAATATATACGTTGATAGCCAAGCGGCAATCAAAGCAATGCAGAGACACGCTATTAACTCCAAAAATGTTGTGGCAAGCAGGGAGGCAATAGATTCCCTCAGCATCTCTAGAAAGGTGCAAATCTACTGGATTCCCAGCCACCGGGGCATTGATGGAAACGAAATGGCGGACAGTCTTGCAAAGGCCGGAACCGCACTAAGCCAAGAAGCAACACTAAACATATCTATCTCCGTACAGACGCTACACAGCAAGATGGAGGAGATAGCGGAGAAAGAAGCAGAGGAAAAGTGGAAGAACACAACCGGCTGCAGAATCTCAAAAATCATGTGCAAGACAAGAGACAAACAAGAAAAAAGTCGGTCAAGCCCGACTATAACATACTCTGTACCCTTACACTCGCATTTGCTCAGGAGTCAAACGGCCAGTTAACACCCCGCGCACAACTCGGTGCGTTCTCTAAGTTTCTCTCTCTCTTTCTCTCTCGCACTAAGATTGCCTGTGTTGAACGGTTAGGGTATGTTGCTGTGGTTATTGGTGGGGGGGTGGGTGTTGTTAAGTGGCCATTTTTTGCCCATAACTTGAGTATCGTTCATCCGATCTTTATCATTCCTTCAGCAAAATAAATAATTTTGTTTACAAGGTATCTCTAGAAGGAATGAACGATCTATCTTCAAAACTGTAGGAGATATGACGTTTTTTCAAATTGCGGGGGCGAGAGGGGCGTGGCAAAAATTGAAAATAAACTTGATCTGCCTGCAAGTATAAGAAATATATGTCCCATACATGTCAAACCTCTATCTCTTACCATCTCTGAGATCTCTTCGTTCATACGGACGGACGGACGGACGGACAGACAGGACGAGACGGACAGACGGACATGGCTATATCGACTCGGATGTTGATGCTGATCAAGAATATATATACTTTGTAGGGTCGGAAACGATTCCTTCTCCCTGTTACATACTTTTGCACAAACTTAATATACTCTATGTACCTTCGGTACAGAGTATAAAAACAGCCCCGAGCAGACTATAAAGAATTTCTGCAAATTGTACTTTTGTTCCTTGGCGAAGACATGCCCAATTCCAACTTCAGCCCTCCAGGGGCCGATGGCTAAGGCTATATACGGCATAAAAATATTTTTGTTTCGGAAGCATTTTCGATAGACTGAGAAAGAATTGAACGGGCTCCGTGTAAAGGCATGGTATAGCAGCACCAATGCTATTGAGGCTCCTAATCAGGATATAAATTTTTTGAAATCGGCTGCGAAATATTTCGATCCAATTGTGTCGCAGGCTTTAGTGGCGATATTTTGTGGGCAGCTGTGGTACATCAGTGGAGAAACTTTAGACCTTTTGTTATTTGATCATAATGTTCTTTTTGACATCAAGCGTAAAATGACAAAAACGTTTCTTGAATTTGAAAAAGTCAAAGAAGAAAACGAAGAAAACCTTTCATTGAGAAGGAGATGGATAAAAATGATAATTCAGGCAGCGATTTCGAAGAAGATGACAAATCTGACGATAAGCACGGCGATGATTACAAACAAGTTAGCGAAAGACATTCCCGTACAGGCCAAATTGTCGGCTATAAAGGAGTTAAAAGAATTTCGATAACATCAAATCAAGTAAATCAATTCTTCACGAGAGATTTAAGCGATTTCGAGACGTGTGAAACGGCAAGATTTTTAAAACTTTTCGAATTGTCTACCGATTTCCTTTCAACCTTGCACAACTTACATGCTGTCAACGATACAGCTGAAAGGGGCGTAAAATTAATGGAAAATTATAATGATTTCTTATGCGGAAAAAAATGTTGCGGAGGGAAAAACAATGGGGGTCACTGGTATATTTAACCCCTCTAGAAGCAACCCCTGGGCAGCTATGACCTTATATATCAATTTTCGACAATTTTTCGGGAACTTTGACCTTGATGGGGGATCTCTGGGGGATATTTTGGCTCACGCATTTTTTTACCCAACCTTGCAGATTGAGAGGTTCTTCATACATCACTAAAACATGCCTAATACTCTTCTGCTTTAAACCTTTTCTTCTTCTGCTTTTAACATTATTCCTTTTCTTTCCTTTTTGCGAATCGGTACTTTGACATACCCTTATGGGTATTTTTTCATCGTAACTTACCTTTCGTTTCACTTTGATATTTCCGTGATATTAAGCAAATTCTGTTGGAACTTAAATCTTAAAACTAGTTTACTTTCAACACAACTAAAAAAATTTCATGTCGCTGAACTTTCATTCCCAGCCTTGTCCAGAGCTTAGGTAATCTTTTGCATATGGCAAGACCCACATGAACTGCCAGCGATAACCCTGAAATCCAAATCCACATTCACTCCCAGTCGCAGTCCCTGGGCACTCGTTAATATGCAATAAAAATGGACCAATAAATAATTATGAATGAGGTCAGCATAGTTCAGTCAGTGCTAGTTCCAGACAGCATAGACAAAAGACTAACAAAAACAACAGATCCAAGAAGAAACTAAAAAAAAATATAACCGGCGACAGACACAGCAGTGGCGCCTGCTCCTTAGTCTAAGGTCGTCTCATTTACCAAAAAAAAAGCAAAAAAAAACAAAAAAATACCCAACAACGATGGCGTCTGCGTCATCGACGGTTTGGAATCGGGTTCGGGATCGGGATCGCGCTGCATTTGCATTTAAGCAGAAGAAGAAGAAGAAGCGGCCCATAAGCTACGAAAATGCAATTGCAATGGAAAAATAAATGCAGGCACGTTTTAATTGGGAGACAATGGGCTCTCCTCGGACTGAGTCTGCGTCTGAAACTGAGTCTGTGGGTTTGGGAACTGAGAAACATTTCTGTGATTGCCTTTTTAAATTATGGAATCAGAGTAAAATGTCTATGAGCCGGCATGCCAGCCCAAAAATGGACAGCGGCAGCAACATCGTTGGGCGCCAATTTTCGTGGGAGCCACCCGCGAAAAATCTCGTACGAAACTAAAGTCCTTCTATCTCTTCTCTCTGTCTGTTGCAGGTCGTTCTCGTACAGGGTCATTATTTGTCATTTCTGCCGCTATGCAGTCGCAACGAGCCTGTCTTTCTGGCCACCTGCACGCCCATCGCCATGCCCGAGACACGAGAGTGTGTGGTGCAAGGTGCCACCAATGTGTTTACCACCATACACTCAATGGATATGAAAATTGCCCACATCGATAAGAAGTGAGTGTTTAAAACGAAGGGGGAGAATTTGATACTCAATAATATTATTAAACAATTTATCTCAACATCTGATTACTTTTTATTTCCAGTGGCGAATTTCATTTGGGCTATGATAAATCTACGCTGCAGGGCACCTCGTGGTATAATCTGATACATAGTGAAAATTTACGCGAAGCACAGAGCAAACACCGGCTAAGTAAGTAATTATAGTTTAATTATATTTAAATATCAAAGAGGTTACTTGATTTTTAATTAATATGTGGCTTTACACAGAACAAGGGGCAAAGCAAAGTTTCTCTAAATAATGTCAGGTTCTTAACATTAGACTTTGAAGTCTAGGTAGCAAATTTCTCATTGGAGGTGACTTCAGGGCTAAACACAGATTGTGGGGAAATTATAGAAGAGACTTAAGAGGATCTCGTCTTCATGTTTCCACTTCGGTTCAGATATTAGCAACAGGGGACACATTTCCCATATGCGCTTAGAAATACGCCCAGCGCCATTGACTTTTTTATATATTATATAATGGGCTTAGAACTGAAGACCTAGACATGCGCACTGATTATGCCTTATCATCGGATCACTTCCCGTTAATTGTGGAATTATCAGGAATTTCTCGAGTTAAAGCAATTAGAAATAGACTTCTTCACCCAGGGACAGATCTAGAGAGATTTAGGAGAGACCTTGTATATAGAATGGATTTGCATATTGAGATTGGGCTAGCAGAGGACATTGAAAATGCTTATGCCATATTTTCGAATAAAGTGCATGCTGCAGCACTTAATGCGCGTCCTATAAATTCTTCTCCTCCTGGCTATAGACATACTTGTCAAAGAGGTGGCTCCGCAGACAGTATGCTTGCACAGCTGACTCTAATGTGGATAGGGTGTATCGACGAGTTTCAAGTCAAGTTAAGAAACTGTTGACCAAGGAGAAACAAAAAACCACTGACCGCTTTCTTGAGAGCGTAACACCTGATCTAAGCTTCACACAGAAAAAAAAATAAGTTCCATATCAATTTGATATGGGCTGATTAATTTGACCTTTTTGCCAAATATCATTTATTTCATATCATTTCTAAGCTATATCGTTTCATTTTAACCATAAATAATATCAATTTGTCAAATGATATCAGAAAAGGTCAAAAGGATCTCTATTTAATTTTCGAAACTCTTTTAAGGGAAAAGGGATGTATAGAAAATGCGAAAAAGGAAAGAGACAAATAGTGTTTCACATCGAAACTTCAAGCAACGTAAAGAAATATATAAGTAGGCTCTCAGCCATGTGACCACACGCATGCACGAGAGCGCAGTGCGGTAAGACGCCATGCTAATTTGTAACGTTGGAAATGGTCCCAAGTTCGATCCCTAGTCAAGGGCCGTATCAAAAAAATTTAAATTCGTTCTTTTTTTGTTTCTATAAAAGAAAAAATAATAGTAGTTAGGTAAGACATAAATAGTGCCATTTCCAATTATTTTTATACCCTTGCAAAGGGTATATTCTTGAGGGCGATGAGCTGAGTCGATTGAGCTTTGTCAGTCCGTCTGTCTGTCCGTCTGTTTCTACGCAAACTAGTCTCTCAGTTTTAAAGCTATCGAGCTGAAATTTTGCACAGAGTCTTCTATTTACTGCACGCTGCTAATATATCGGAACCGACCGGATCGGATGACCATATCTTATAGCTGCCATAGGAACCATCGGTCAAAAAATGGGTCTTAGTGAGAAAAACATTTTTGTTCTTAATGTTAGCGTTCCCAAACCCGGTCATTATTAATATTATATGCTTTCAAACAGATTTGCAAACTTTGGTCAAAATCGGATGACCATATCTTATAGCTGCCATAGGACCGATCGGTCGGAAAATGGGTCTTAGTAAGAAAAACTTTTTTGTTTTCAAGTAAATCGTTCTTAAGGTCGGTGATTATTAACATTAAACGCTTTCAAACTAATTTGAAAAATTTGGTCGAAATCAGATGACTATATATTCAGGCTGCCATTTGACTTATCGGTCGGAAAATGAGTTCTTATCGTTCTTAAACTTGGCGACTGTTAATATGTTTTGTTGTTTGTTGATATGTTTTCAAAAAGATTCGCGAAATTTGGTCGAAATTAGATGTTCATCTGACTGAAAATGGATTGCATTTACAAAAGTTTTTGATTTTTATCTAAGCGTTCTAAAACTCTGTCATTTCAAAAACAGCTTTTGCAAGGGTATAAAAACTTCGGACAGACGAAGTTAGCTTGGCATTCTCGTTTTTTCTTCGTTTAATAATTAAATTACAAAATATCAATTTGATCTTAAAAAATATTATTTTGAAATGGTCCAAAATTTCACTTTGATATTTTCGGACAGGTCAATGTCAAGTGTGTCATATCGGCTTTTTATTGATATGAAAAAATATAACTATGTACTTTGGGCTCTAACAAGACTGTACAAACTAGGGATGTCGAAAAATTATCAATATATCGAAATATCAATATTTTTGCCCAAAATGACAATTATCATTGTCGCAAAGTTTTCCGAGGCGATATATCGGATATGAAATATTTTTTGGTGATATTTTTCAGTGATATTTTTGTTTTAGCGTTCGGTCACACTATTGCGAATAACTGTTTCTTGTGCTCTGGATATGTAAAGCAAAATGTTCAAAAGTTATTTTATTAAAGTTGATTCACAGAAATCGCAGTGCAAAGTGCGCAATAAAGTTGTAAAGACCAGTGTCAACTCAACAAATATAAAGGCACTCTTAGAAGCAAAGTATAGAAATGCTTGGCTGAAATGCAGCCCATCTTTAAAAAAAGGTAAATGTTAGGCCATCCGCTCGTATCGTCATCGTAGCAATTTCACGAACAAAAGGCCTAAAATTTAATGACGCTTTGATGTCGCACACTGGATTTGGAAGGGAGAACAACATGCTTGCAGCATGTCGCCTATCGTCATGCTGCTCGCATGTTGTTCTCCCTTCAAACCGACATAAAATTTTAGACCTTTTCTACGTATAAATATGTATGTATAATATATGTATATGTTGCAAAGGCTGAACAGCTCATTTTCAACGCGTCTACGTGGTGAATAGTTAGCGACCTCTGTTCTTGCTCTGCAAATATAGGAAATGGTTAAGGTGTCATAGTCTTTCCTAAAGCAATTATTTTCTCCGAGCTCGTAACTTGAATGCTTGTACATCTCTTGAGAAGTGCTTTCGCGGGCTCGCCTAGCACTTGCCTCAAGCGTTCTCTCGTACATTAAAGCCAGTAGTGTGGACTGACTCTTTCTAGGTGTTCTTGTAGCATTTTCGTATGCCTGTCAGCTAATAGTGACATGATTTTATTCATATATTTAAAATGCTCTTGTATTGTGTAATGGAACATCTTAGGTAGGCCTGTCTCCAAATGTATCGCATATGTCGGCGTATTGTTTGGGAGGTAGAATATTTCATTCATTATTATATGCATTTCGTTAATTATTTCCATTGGCATTAGTTTCCTCTTGCCAGTATTTCCTTAACAAATTCTTCCTTCTATTCAAATTTCTGCTTCTCTCCTGCTTGTCCTAAGAGCTGTTCAGTCTCTTTTGCTCAGAGGGTTCTTTTGTATCTCTTGCTCTCTGAAATGTTCTGTCTGCCTTGCTCTGTGAGCTGTTCCGTCTCTTTGTGTGTGGGTTGTACCATGATACAACTATAATAGGTATGGCGCTCAGCCAAATTTTGAATAAAGCGCTTTTGCTAAGAGCGCGAGAGAGACAGCGGGAGAGTGAGCGCGAGAGTAAACGACTTACAGTCACACAAATTAGACACATATGTGTGTAGAACAAGAACAAAAAAAAGAAAACAAAAGATTATAAACATAACAGTGAATGGAAACTATGATGAAAAATTCAAAGAAGAAAGAGGCTGTTCCATAATTTTGAAAATATTTTCAGATCATTTCTTTGAATGCGACATAAATATATAGAGATAAAACTGTAATCCCTTTCTTTTTCTCTCTTTCTTGGTGTTGCAGTCACGCAATCGGAACAGGATCGCAGTTGTATCCTGCTGGTGCGCATGCAGCGCTCTAGCGGCGAATATACCTGGGTGCATGTGGTGCTACAGGTACGCGATAGTCCCGACTCCACACAACAGCCGGTCATAGTGTGCACCAATCAGGTGCTCAAGTAAGTGTTCCACTTTATTTCTGGCCCATTCAGTCCTTTACCCTCCAACTCTTTGACAGTGATCGTGAGGCCTCCATAATGCTGGCCAATTCCTGGCTGTATCATTACTATACGGTACAATCGAAAATACAATTTGGCATGCCGCTAGACAGTGGCATGCGTGTGCCACCACCGAGTGCCTCATCCAGTGGCTACTACAGTCCCCACTCGACGCATTCCGGTCAACAGACGCCGGGCGTGGGCGTGGGTATGGGCGGTTCACCGGCGGGTATGACCAGTGTTTTTGGTAATCATCATGCGCCGCATCATCATCCCCATCATCATCACTATCATCCGCATCATACGCACACGCATATGGCTGCCTATGGCGGGGTCTATCATCATGCTGAGGCGGCCATTGAACTCAAAGAGGATGTGGTGCAGCCCATGTTTAGCTTTCAAGAGCCCGTGGATTATAGTCAAGTAAATGGTGGTCCCTCTTCGAGTCAAAAGCCACGACAAGCCGCCGCTTCTACATCCCCGCCGCCCAAGAAGAGAGCCAGAAATAAACTGGAACCGCTCTTTCTGCAATCCGAACGCTCTCCCGCTGCAACAGCAATTACACCCGAACCGGATTGTTATGCCTTGCATACACATCCCGCAGATGCATCCGTTATCTATGCCACCATTGTGCCCACAAGACCACGTTTACCCCATAAAGCGTTGCCTCCGGATCCGGCCGATTTTATAGAGCAATGGAATCCCAGTCCACCTTGGTCGGAATCTGCACAAAAAGCCTCCCTGGATAGTTTTGGCTCTTCGCATGAGCTAAGTCCCTGCATTACAACCACACCGCCCACACCTACCAGTGCGACGCCACATCAGGGTGGTGGCAGCTTAGGCACCACACAGGTAATAGGTCCCGCCTTTAGTTTTGAATGGATGTCGGATCCTTTGGTGCCCGTAGCCTATCAACAATGGCCCGCCACCGGAGATCATCATCAGCATTTGTCGCAGCATTTGGCCGCCACTCAACAACAACAACAGCAGCAGCAGCTGCAGCAGCAACATCCACATCCACATCCACACTTAACCCTACACAATGTCCACGTGGCAGCGGGAGTATTGACGCGTGCAGAGACGCATACTCTGCCGGCCACGGATCATTCCGATGCCAGCGAACCGGTTGAGGATAGAGGTTAGTACATTTTGATTTACGACCTATTAGCGACCAGGTGCTAATCCCTTAAAGCTGCGAAAACAATGCAGCCCCAAAAATAAAATAATGATTACACTAGGCAACACTTTCTCAGCTTTGTCGAGTTCAAAAATTATTCAAAATGCATTATTTTTTCAGGCTGAAAAGTTCTAAAGCCTCATGTCACGCTTATGCTTATATCGTTTCAGATCCCAAAAATTAGTGACGCGCGGAAATTCCCAGAGCTCAGCTCGGGGACCAGGTGATAATCACACTTAAATTAATTGCCACTTGTCATCTTAGCGTTTAAATTATTTTTTATCTAACAACAACAACAAAAACGGCACCAACAACCATCACAAGCAGAACAACAACAACAAACTATCTAACTAATTTTAATTCCTTCGGTATGTGCAATCTGTGGAAAACATTAAAAATGAAAATAACACTTGGAAATTAGTTTTGCGATAGGCAGCCAAGAGAGAGCTCGATTAGCAGTTTTATGACATTTTTTTATGAGCATTTTGTATGTATTTTGTATTTCGTATTTTGTATTTCGTTCGTAAGCTTCGCAATCTTTCTTTAGACAAATTAGGTTAATTATTTTATTTATTATTTTATTTTATTTTTAAAAAATGTTTATTTATAAAAGAACAAATATTTATTACTATTTTATTTGCCAGGACATTTGCTGATTGAATAAAAGGAAGGAAATCACAAAACTGAATAAAGAATTAAAGTTGAATATTTTGAAAATTAAAGGTGCATTTTCATTTTGCAAACGATGGCAACAGTTGAAATGGAAAAAAAGGGGTAAAGTGACACATAAGAATGTACGATGTCAATGTACAATGTCAACACAGTTGCTCCCTCGAACCAATTGTAATCCTGGGCCTGGATGCATATTAGAAGCAGTGCTGCAGCAGTGCATTTACCCAAATATTCGAAAAAATGGGACTTATTCGATCAAACGAACTTCAAATACAGATTCGAGGAACGAGTGCTTGACCAACGTTAATGACTTTTGACAAACTAGCTTAAATTTATGCCGTCAAAAACTTATCGTTAGATATTCGATCTATTTTATTCGTTTTAATTACTAGAAACTCTCGAAGGCGATATAATTTTGCGAACGCTCTGTACATTGGTTTAGCAATAGTTTACAGTTTTAGTTGTCTATACTTTTTGTTAAGCCGAACCATTATACAACTATGACAGGAATGGTGCTCTTTCAGTACGCTCCCTTTTCGGGACTCCACAGCTTCAGTGTGTTGCTGCAAAAGAAGATTTAACATAGAAGCATAATTTGAAACGCCTCTTATTTGAGTGATGTTGACTCCATTAGGACAACGAGATACTTTACTCAAAATTATTGTCAACATAGGAAAATACGGTGGTTAGAGTCAAAAAATAACTCAGAGAGCCAAAATAACAGCGAACAGCTGACAAAATTCTGAGTGAATAGTTGTCGGCAAAGCAAATTATGCTTCTATGTTACATTTTCTTTGGTTGCTGTCACCTGATACCAAAGTAAATTTAACATAGAAGCACAATTTGAAACATCTCTGTTTTTTGAGTAATGTTAACTCCATTGTGACAAAGAGATACTTCATTGTGACAACAAGATACTTTATAGCCTATTTCCACCAAAGAAATGAAGAACCATTTCTTGAAATGACAAGAAATGAAGAAAATGATATCATTTCTTCCATACAAATTGTTGTTGAATTTTGCCTCATTTCTTTCATTTCTCAACAATGCTGGCATTCCCCACAAAGGAATTTAGTATTTTTTATAAAAGTACTAGTTACTACTCGGCACTACTCGATACTCTCTGGAAATAGAAAGTGTCATCACCAATAAACTGTTGATTTGAATTTAAAAAGTAGGCGCAATTTTGTTTAAAATAAAAATTAGTAAAAAAAAAGGTTGTGTATTTAGCTTTCTGCTGATAATTCAGGGCGATAACAATGCGTTCGCCCCTCGTAATTGCATTCCTGACGGGTGTGTCTTTTTTTTCCCAAGTATTCCAAAAAGTCCGCGTGAGTTTGAAAGTGGCGCCCGTTCTTTAAATCAAACCATTCAGCTGTTTTTGTCAACGTGGCATTGCGAATATCAAAATGATGAAGATTTGTCAATGGAAACAGCATCATTTTTAGAAATGAAAATGATAAGAAATGAAGCCAGTGGAAATAGGCTATTACTCAAAATTATTGTCGACATAGAAAAACACAGTGGTTAGCGAGAGACGGATATAGTCTCAATATTAACTCAGAGAGTCAAAAAAATAACTCAGAGAGCCAAACAGCTGATCAAATTCTGAGTGAATAGTTGTCGGCAAAGCAAATTGTGCTGCTACACCAGGGTTCCCCAAGCAGAGAGCGCGAAAATGAGACT
The DNA here is from genome assembly GCA_037044535.1 of Lordiphosa magnipectinata. Taxonomy (NCBI): domain Eukaryota; kingdom Metazoa; phylum Arthropoda; class Insecta; order Diptera; family Drosophilidae; genus Lordiphosa; species Lordiphosa magnipectinata. Next base: position 41,531 of record JBAMBO010002820.1, read on the forward strand.
ATGTCTCTCTCTAACACACACAGTGATGCATGACTTCGGCAAGCATTCGGTGTGATTTGGCGTGTATGTTCGTGCCCCGGTAGCTATCGCTGCGAAACTCTGTTCTACACTCAGAAAATTAATTTTCTATATTTAAGAAAATCGCCCTAGAATCGAAATCGCCTGAAAATTTTAGTTAGTGTGAGTTGGCTGGCTCTAGGTCCGAAAAAGTTGCGTTTGTTCACAACTTGTAAACAACTTAAAATTTTAGAAAAAATTTCTATATTTAAGAAAAATTTTTCTGCATTTAAGAAAAGATGCTCTAGAAATGAATTTTTTAGAAAAAACTTTTTTATTTTTTCAAAATTTTAGAGTGAATTTGCTTATTACCTTGATGATATTTGATATGTGAGAGAGAGATGAGATTGGTGTGTGGGGGAGATCACAACAAACAACACCCAAACTTCCCCCCCACGTACGTTCGGTGGTCCTTTCTCCCCCACCAACCCCCCTCCCTTTTTATACTCTGTACCAAAGTAGCAGCCAGAAGGAATCATCTCCGACCCTATAAAGTATATATATTCTTGATCAGCATCAACAGCCGATTCGATATAGCCATGTCCCGTCTGTCCGTCTGACCGTCTGTCCGTCTGTCTGTCTGTCCGTCCGTCCGTATGAACGAAGAGATCTCAGAGATGCTAAGAGATAGAGGTTTGACATGTATGGGGCATACATTTCTTATACTTGTAGGCAGATCAAGTTTATTTTCAATTTTCGCTACGCCCCCTCCCGCCCCCGCAATTTGGAAAAAACGTCATATCTCCCACAGTTCTGATGATAGATTGTTCGTACCTTCTAAAAATATCTAGTAATCAAAATTATTTATCAATTGTGGAAGGAATGATAAAGATCGGATGAACGATACTCAAGTTATGAGCAAATAGAACACAATTTCTTTTTTTTAGAAAATTTTTTAAAAATAAGGCGAGTCGCCTTTTGGCCTTATTTTTGCGCGATTTTCTAAAAATTGGGGCGAAAATGGCACTTTTTAGGGCGAGTTGTTTTTTGAGTGCATGTTTAGGTACAGCTATTTTTCTCACGTGCTTTGGTTCAAGGTTCGGCTCGCAGTAAATATAAAGTTGGAATTTCGGTATCGAACCGGTTCGGTTCAAAACTGGTTTGCACCCCTGATTATATGTACTTACTTCATACCTACTTCTTACGGATTTGCTTTGCCTGGCTGTTATTAAGACGATATGCAGATATTTAGCTTAACATTCTACTGAGAAATTAATGAGAAAATAAAATGTACTTATTATTGTAACCATACAGAAAAAAAAAAGTCCAGATATTATCAATCTTTTTAATCTTAGATCAAGCCCGGCATAAGCTAATCAATTCAATCTCGTCTTACACGATATTCTATAAAATTCAAGCTTTTAAGAATGCTATCATTCCAAATGTGCTCACTTCAATCGCTTTCGACATCACACAAAGTGGCAGAAAAGCCATAAAGTGTCTCAAGTGCTGCCCATCGCCGTTGCGGCCGGAGCTACCCATCATAATTGTTTGATTTCCTTATAACTGGAATATCGTTCATCCGATCTTTATCATTCCTTCCGCAAATCGATAAATAATCTTGATTACTAAATATCCTTAGAAGTTACAAGCCATCTATCTACAAAACTGTGGGATGTATGACGTTTTTTCCAAATTGCGGTTGCGGTAGGGGGCGTGGCAAAAATTGAAAATAAACTTGATTTGCCTGCATAAATAAAAAATATTTGTTCCATACGTGTCAAACCTCTATCTCTTACCATCTCTGAGATCTCTTCGTTCATACGGACAGACGGAAGGACATGACTATATCGAATCGGCTGTTGATGCTGAAGAATATATATACTTTATAGGGTCGGAAAAGATTGATTCTTCCTGTTACCTACTTTTGCACAAACTTAATATACTCTGTATACCTTCGGTACAGTGTATAACAAGAAATGATCAAATGAACGATAGTTAAGCTATTCTCAAAAGGAATAATTATGGTGGACAGCACTGGATGGTACAGTTTGTTGGTTTGTTATGGGTAAAATAAAAACTTTGGCAGGTATAGAGTATATTTCATCCGGGCTTGATCGACTTTCTAACTAGTTGTAATCCTGAAGTGTAATCCTGAAAATTTTGATCCAACATTCCATATTTATCGTCGGTCGGGCGTGGCGTACCAGTCGTATGTGTGGCGGCTGGTGCGGGAGGTTGTGGGTTCGATCCCGCCTCGGACCATCTAATAGAAAAAGTTTTTTCTTTCTTTAGAAAAAAGCTTTTACACACCCGATCACCTTCACCAGCTACTGGCGCCAGCTGTGAAGTAACTAGCCATGAAAAAGCAAATTCTCTAACTATTGCCGTGCGGATTCGGCGTTAAACTGTAGGTCCCTTTCTCTTGTGCGAAAAATTATAAGCAAATCGTCAAGAGATTGAGAGAAGCTTGGCCCCTGGCCCCTGGCCCTCCTGGAGGGTGCTGTTTGAGCCAATTTTACTTTTACTATTCCATATTTATTTAATCCCAAAACTGGATCACTACAAGCATTTTCGAGATTAATTTGGACTCTATATCACTGTGCAACACTAAAAAGTTGGTCGAGTCGAGACCCAAAAATTCTGAAAGGGTATTTTGGTAGTACAAAAACATTCGCTGGGTTTGGTCTGGTTAGCTGCCGTTTTCTTTTTATTGCATTTTAAAGTTTTCAGCTTCTGATTGGGATTCGCAACTCCATATCTCGTAAACTATTTGGAGCTTCGCTTTGACCTCTTGGAGGAAGTTGTTGCTCTTGGCTAAGTTTTCAAAACATTCTTAAGCAGCAAGTCAAAAAAGTCACATCTTTATACTCAAATTTACAAAAATGTCCTAAATTTCATCATGTTTCCCCTCAATTTGTACTGTTTTTCAACTTTGTCTTGAAAACTGTAACGAATTTGACCAAGCAATGCAGGACAAAAACGTAGCTAAGACTTAAATAAACAAACGGTTGGAACATACCAACTTCATTCGATTGGTCCTTCATATAGTTACGGGCCCTTAAGCATGTAGAATTGTAATCAAAACTCAAAAAATGGCCATTTTTGGTAGCAATTGGCTGACACAGTCAAAAATTTCTATTGTTTTGTGTTAAATCAATCAAATAGTTTAAAAAAACATAACTTAAGAATTATAATTAAAAAATTTAATTTTTTGACTTTTTTACCGAAAATATTCGTTTTTTTTCGAGTTTTTATGACAGTTGTACATGCGTGTTGGCCTATAACTATGTGAAAGAGTAATTAAATGAAGTTGGTTCGTTCTAACAGTTTGTTTATTTAGGTCTAAGTTACAACTTTGTGGTATATTACTTGTCTAAATTTGTAACGGGTTGCAAGATGAAGTTGAAAAACTGTAAAAAAAGTGGTAAAAACTTGGTTTTTTTGAGAAACTTTTGTAATTTTGAGTATGAAGATGTAATTTTTTTGATTTGCTACAAAGAAATGATTTGTAGGCCAAGCCAAGAGCAACAATTTTGCCAAAGATATAAAAGCAAGATATGGAATCGTAAATCCTACTCTGAAGCCAAAAAGTTCAAAATGCAATAAAAAGAATTCGGCAGCTAATCAGACTAAACCCAGACATAGTTTTTTTACTACCATCATACCCTTTCAGAATTTTTTGGTCTCGACGTTATCAACTTTTTTGAGTTCAAAAATGTGTCACAGTGTATTTAATATCAATTTTATCCTAGAAAGATCCATTTATCTCTACCAACTTCATATCCCTGGCATCTTGCCAGGATTGGCATCTTGTCGCCCTGCACCATCGCTCACGCCTGTTGCGTCCAAGATGCTACTTATATTTTTCCACTCTCGTCAGGTGTTCTTAGGAATTGAAGTCATGTAAGTATTGGGCCAAGCATAAAAGGCTTCAATTTATAAGAGGCCAGGCCAAATCTTAGTTTTTATGTGAATTGTAAGTTAAAGCTCTTATGTCTGAGATTCATAAAACCTTTCGTTTTAGCTACCACGTTGTTCTTACTTTTCCGCCCAAAAATAGAAAACGATTTCCTTTCCAATTCGTCAATAAATGCGGAACACATGTGACTGAAAACCATCAGCAAAAAAACTACAAACACTTAGGTACACTATGAAAAAAAAACCAATCTAAAATTAAAATCCATGTATATTTTAACGACATTTATGATAATTAAACCTTCAAGTTTTTGCCGGCTCTAGGTCTCGTTATGTTAGTACATAAATTTAAAAACATTTTTCGAGAATCTTGCACTCTTATAAAAACAATATTAAAAAAAACTTGAAATGAACTTAGAAGTTTTAAAAACAAGATTTATTTTCTCACAACTTTCAGTTTTGTGAAAAGCTTCAGTTCAAAAATCTTGTGACATATAAAGATATATTACAAAATGTAAATCTACTGGGACTGGAAGCATGACCTCGTGGTTCCAGTTGAAGCATTTGAGATCTTACCTAGTACTTGCAATTGTTTTGGTACACTCAATGGCTACAAATCATAGAACAACTTATTCGAAATGGCTGCCCTATGCCTTCCAGCAACGCCGAAGTCTCTCTGGGCACTCATCGATCGCAGTGCACACCTAATACATGGAGAAATTGTCCAGTCCTCGAACAAGACTCAATACTTGGGTGTCGAGTGGAGCAAGACATAGCCGCAAGAACGGACCACAGTTTGTAGTCCAATGGATTCCATTCTCAGCCAATCATCCGTAAAAATGAAGTTAGGTACATGGTTTTTTAGCCATGTCTGAGTCGTTTTTGAATTGTGAGCTACGGCAGAGTGGAAAGTTTAACGGCTTGTTTGCAAATAATGTGTATGGAATTCTTACGAAAATGTACGCAAGTCGAATCACTTGATATATATTGAACATTTTACAGCAAGCAAATCATTTGCAATTGCCAATCAGAGAAAGAAAGATAGATTGAGTTAAGAAAAAGTTCACAAACTAGCAAAGCTTAGTAAATTACAAGCTCTCTCTTACCACTTACACCAATCTGCCAGGTTTGTAAATACAGCCAAATCTACTCCTACCACTCCTCGATTCACTTATGATTTATCCAAATGTGTAGCTCTCGGTGAGGGCGGAGCGGAATATATTTGAGGATTTTCTAGTTTTTATAGCCTTGCAATATTGGCTATATCCATTAGTTCCATATGGCCAACAGGGCCAAGCGGCTGTGAACTGCAACGAAAAGGATTTGCCATGCAGTGGCAAGGCGAGTCAAAGAGATTTGTTTTGGGGGCTGCTTAGCAGGAGGTGGCGGCCTGAAGCTTGGTACATTAAGAGGTATTAAGTAGGAAGTAAATATGCCAGCCCGGCCTGGGAAAGAGAATCCTTGGTGTTATGCAAATGTCTTTGTGGATGAACATCATCACCACCCTGTGTGCAGCACAATGGCTACCGTGCGCGTGCAATAACAACAGCAACAGCTACAGCAACAGCAACAACAAGAACACGTACAAACCGGCAGCTGTTTAACATTTATTTGCCTATTTATTAATTTCATGTAACATTTTTTCCTAGGAAAACGGCCACAATGCGAAATCAAAGCCAGCAAGGGTACAAGCTCAACGCATTCTCTTGACGCCAGGCAGTCGCCAAGTCCATGTCCAGGCTGAGGCTCCAGCCGCGCCACCAAAACAATAAGGCACCCAAAAGCCTCAGGCTTTTGCCATACTTCTCCCACTATTTGACTTGGAGAGCTGCTGCTGCTGCTGCTGCTGACGATTCCGATTCTGCTGCTGCTGCTGCTGCTGCCACAAAAAGTGTCGTGACCCCGGCCCAGGCATTGCATATGGTTAGCTTTTCGTAGTCTCTGGGTTTCGGGGGAGGCAGTACAAAAATTACATGTTGTTCCTGTTGAAATGTTTTTGTGTCTTTTCTGTCTCTGTGTGTGTGTGTGTGTGTGTGTGTGTGCGGAGCATTCCCATTGTCGTCGACGTTTATTTATAAAAATTTCTTCCCTTTTGGTTTTTTGTTTCAAGGAATACTCTTATGTGGGAGGGGTATAACTATGTATAAATACGCATATTGCATTGTAATGAAAACGAAAGCTTTAACTAGTTTGAAAGGTAAAACTACAGCTTAAATTGTCCGTGAATTAAAACAAGAACCAATACGAAATCTGAAGAAATGGTTTAGATATATGTATAGATCTCATTTTTATGTTATAATTAATGACCTGTTAAAATCGAGTCTTTTAAAACATATTTTAGCGTGCGTTGACAGAAATTGAGTAAAAATTTAAGAAATAGAACAAGTAAGAAAGTCGGTCAAACCCGACTGTAATAAGTACACTCTGTACCTGCAGTAGCAGAGCCGGCTGTTGGCAAGGTCCGAGGCAAAAGGCTGACTTGCTGACGCGTTAGGACTAGAGATGGCCAGGGCTGCGACAGCTCTCCCCCTCCAGTGACTATGTGGAAACGAATAATCTTTAAGTTCTAAGAATAGGTATAGCTGGGATGTACATATGTCCGGGGTGAGCATCTACAGGATTTTTACAAGTCCCAATGTAGAGGAAAGCTGGCGTATACTTCTCGCTGTGATATTTGTGTCGTAGTTGAGTCGACGAACTGAGTATAGAATTATACATTCAATGAGCACGGTTGTAGTTTTTGATTTGTACTGCCTCGCTCTTGTCGAGCGATCCTGCTTTTATTTCTAAATTTCTCATCCCTTAAAATCTATTCTTAACTAAGGCAGTATTTGTAAGATAACTGCGTGTATGTAAATATAAGAATGCGTTCGTGAAAGGAATACATATTACCTCACACGATGCATATTAAGTGGTGAGCACCAGAGAACTGCAGCGAGCTTACACATGTATGATCAATCACCCATGCTTCATATGCGGTACGAGTAAACTTAAAGCTCAAAGCTCGTTGACCATTTGCTTGTAGCATACAAAAAACAAAAAATTAAAAAGTGATCGTGTATTGGCGAGTCATTGTATTGGCGAGCTCGAGTACTGCATAGTAGAAATACCCGAGATGACTCGTACCTTCGGCTACAAGTCACCGCAAGTACTTGTTGCCGAAATCAATGATCCGCTGCGGGCTGTTACAAGCAAATCTCGTTTACCCTTGCTACAAATGCGATACGAGTAACATACTCGGCGCGAACAGCACGTCATAAACAACAACATGTGAGAGCAAAAGAGTTAGCACGATATCGTTTGTATATTTTGCATTTGTATTTGGCGCACGGTTCCCTCTCTCCTTCTTGTGGTAAAGAATGTTTTAAGAACTTGTGACTCCATTATTTTTTTACAGCAACTGTGGCGGGTTAAATTAGACGTTTGATTTCCAAAGGCCTTTATCACATTGCAGCAAGTGCGACAGTAAACGAAACCTGCCACTACAGTTTCGTCTAGTCTTAGAATTTCACACACCACATTCCACACAAAAATTTTTCCTTTGCGTCGGCCAGACAAGGTGTAATTGCCATTTGCAATTTGCCCAGAAATAAATTCTACATTTTCTGCCATTATGCCACGAAGAGAGTCGCAATAACAATCCAAATCGCAATAACTTTTTAATTTCTGTCATTCACCGCTGCTCAGCTACTGCGTAATAAGTGTGACGCAGTTGGATTTGCACATCATATTAGCCAGAGCTCGCCGTCAATAAACCGAGTAAGCGTTCGTGTATAAGAATGTTGCTCGCTTGGGGATTGTCGTCAACAAGCCAAGTAAGCTTGGTGATTGTATGTTGAAAGCGCGAGTCAATAAAAGTACTCGTCAGTGGCGGCATGATACGCGCTGGCATCCGTTCAGCCGCGAGCTTTGACAAGCTTGTTCAATTATTACCCGAGTGAAAAAAACCAGTTCTGACTTAATGTGCTTTCGATCAGTTCTTGTGTGTCACACCAAAATGGCGTGCACAAACAAGCCGAGTAAATGAGCGAGTGTACACAAAAATTAAGTACTCGTTGCAGGTCTCTGGTGAGCACCTGTTCAAGTGGTTCCCATGGTTGCTCCTTTTCAAGTGGTGTGTCTGACCGTTGTCACTGTCGCTATTAATATTAATTGCTATTACAAAGAATGATAGGTTTCTGATATGTAACGCAACGTTAGGATCGTGTTCGAGTCTCATGTTCATGAACAAAGTGTTTCCGATGAGTGTAGAAACTGATAAGCACCGAGTACAGATTTGCGTAGTTGCCTCGATGGTAACCTCGGTTGAGGCCGTTGCTTCGCACAAGCAGGGTTGAGGTTGCAGAGTCAATAGTCCTGGGTAGTGTACGTGTACCCCGAGTAGAGACTTTCATTTGCCACGCGTTGTGGACTTCGTTTGCCACTCGTTGTGGACTTTGTTTGCCACTCGTTGTGGACTTTGTTTGCCACTCGTTGTGAACTTTGTTTGCCACTCGTTGTGAACTTTGTTTGCCACTCGTTGTGAACTTTGTTTGCCACTCGTTGTGAACTTCGTTTGCCACTCGCTGTGGACTTCGTTTGAGGTCGAGAACTTGTAGGTAGACTCAGGCTGGCATGAATTGCAAAACAAAGAGCGTCTCGAGTTGTGGCAGGTTGCTTGTGGTCGATCAGGTATGGGGATCGTTTTGCATGAACATCGGCGATGAAGATCCCAATTCAGCAGCGCGACTTACTTTTACAATTAGGAACTATCGTTTGGCAGGCTGCTTACTAAGTAAGATCTGAAAAATTGTTCGAATGCTTGGGGTTACATGTAGTGGCAGAGTCGGCTGAGTGGACTGTAAATCGGCGGAATTGGTAACTAATTGACCAATGTTACGATTGTGGACATGCAGCTGCAAGACCGGGTGGGCGCACTCAAATAGCAGGCGTGAGCAGCAGGTGTAGGGCAAGCTGGGCAACGAACGTCTTTCACACGTGGACAGCCTAACGTGGGCGAGGAATGTTTTTAACACATAAACAGCAGGCGTGAGCAGCAGGTATAGGGCAGGCTGGGCGAAGAATTTTTTTCACACTTGGACAGCATGGGCTGCAGCAGGACCGGATGCATGCGTGTGTAACGGTCGCTGTTATTTGCATAAAAAAACCACCCTTTGCCGCTTGAATCTCCGTGTGTGTGTGTATTGGCTTCGCTGGCCGAGTTTAAACGTATTTGTGGGCTTGGCGTTGCTGTTTCACAAGTTGTAGAAGAAATTCCATTGTTCAAAACTACACCTTGGCTGCTGTTGCTGGCTGCGAATGAGCAGGTCTTGGTTAGACGAAGCTTCCTCGTTGATCGCAAGCTGTGTGCTGTTCCATGTTTTGGTCACTCCATGAGCGGCGAAGCCCATTTTAAGTGTAGATGTGCAGCAAACCAAGTTTGGAGCGCTCCAAATTATGTGTCTGAAAAGAGCCGAGCTTAAGAACGTTTTTAGAGTAAACACATATATTTGAGGGTTTTCGAAGCATATTCAGTGCTATCTAAGCACGGGCTCATAAAAAGCACTTATGGATCTGTAATCCAATATGCGTCTGGAAAGAGCCTTTCAGTAGCCCTTCAAGTGCCTAGAAAAGTAAACTTGACAGCCATGCTCAAATTAGTTGCTACCAAGTAGTTGCTCCGAAATTCGCGAATCGCAAAATTTCGCCGATTTAAAACCGGCGACGAATGAGTACGTGAAATGAAAAGTAAATGGGAAATGTCGCTAGAGATAAGAGCTACCTTTCTATGAACCAATTTTCTTAATTTTCTTTAACTATTTTAGATTTATTTTGTGGACTCTCTTATACCATTTGGATTGAACTCTTGTCTTAAACAATTTTTTTCCTAACCCTCCCATAATGCCACAAGCAGCAAAATGCCTTTTGACAACAACAAATTGCGATTTTGCTGGATCGATAACCGATTAGTTTGTCAATGCAGCTGCTTCCGTCACGTAAACTATTACAGAACGGATTGGGAATAAAACAGAATCGATAACAAAAAGGTTGAGAATTTTGGAGCACTTAAATTTGATTTCGGTCGAATTTGTTGAAATCGCAAATCGCAAAAGTAAATGAAAGCCGGAGCACAGCTTTTAATGTGTATTTTATGATGTTTTTCTATGCTTCATTGGAAGGGTGTAAGCACTTATAACTGTATCAGAAAAGAGTCAGATTCGACTCAGATATCTTCCACATTAAGTGCGAGCGTTTTCATACTCTTTTTTGTGCTCATTATGACAGTAAATGCTCATAAAAAAGTGTCAGAAACCGCACATATTGTTTGCTGGGAATAACCTCATCAAACTTTTCTAGGCACTTAATGGGCTATTGAATAGCCTTCTGTGCTCCGAAAACTCTCAAGTTTATGTGTTTACTCCAAAAACGCTCTTAAGCTCGGCTCTTTTTAGACACATAATTTGGAGCGCTCCGAACTCGGTTTGCTGTTATTGGAGTGCAACTCCGAAAACGCTCAGACATAAGTGCTTTTCATGATCCCGTACTTTAAAAGCACCGAAAACCCTCAAATTTATGTGTTTACTCTAAAAGCGCTCTTACGCTCGGCTCTTTAATTGAACCGACACTTAATTTGAAGCGCTACGAACTTGGCTTGCTGGGAGATGCTGCTGCTGTTGAGGATCTGTTCGGGTGAATCCATGGTGAGTGATTGAGTTGGACTCGAGTGAATTGCAGGCGCGGTCAATCACTTTGGAGTACAATGGACCACCAGTTTTGTCGCCATGTTGAAAAATTTCGCACCGTTGTGAAATACTTACATAACGTATGGGTATGTATGGGTAGACTGCGAGTAAATGTGTGTATGCGCTGTCCGCGTCATGTTCAAACCAGGAGCTCTCCTTACTATGGACGATCAGTTACATTTTCGAGGCGCCCGAGGAGTCGTCAGTTATGCAGTTATCGAGGCATGAAACCTGGTAATTGATACGTAAATCGAAAATCGCCACATTTGTTTTCGCGGAAAAACTCATGGCTGCTGCTGGGCGTGTGAGTGTGTGTGAGAATGTTTCACAATTTTCTTACATTGGGGGTGGATAGTCGAAAATCGGTGAAAAACTTTTATAATTGTTTTGCATAATTTGCTTAACAATCGAATTCCAAGTCAATCGGATGAAAAATAGTTTTTCCCGTACAGAAATTTCGGATTTCTGATTTTCCAAAATCAAAACATCAATTCCCCATGGTAGGACAATGGTAAGGCGGAATTTGAAGCTCGAATTTTCTTTTGAGCCCGTTGAATTTTATATATAATTCATATCACAGCATGTATCACCTTAAAATAAATCCTCTCCTAACTTTCCATATCTGGTTTTCACCTCTTAATTTATTTTGTTATATGAAACATACTACCTGTCAATTTAATTAAAGAGCATTAAAGCTTCGTTGTTGGAATCAAAATCCTTTTATTATTTTTGTGTGGTTTTGCTCTTTTGGCTAATATCTGAAAGTCTGAGCCAACAAAAATGTAACAATTCTCGTGCTGCTGCTGGTCCTGGCTGTGTCTTCCTTACATAAGCTAGGACAAAGGAAATGCAAAAATGCCAAAAATCGCACAACTCAAAAAAAAGAAAGAAAAAAACAGACCAAAACCAAACCGAATGCGAGTAACTCGCACACAAAACGATTCTGGCACCCATGAGAGAAGCTGGGAGCTGGGAGCTGGATGCCTCATCATCTCCCTGGGCGGGTGGTGGCTCGGCTTTGGCTCGGGCTCGCGTTGATCGTGGCACATTTGCATACAATGAGGCCAGGACTGAGAGCACCACCACACAGCCTTCGTCTCCATCGCCATCTCCGTCTCAGCATGTTATCTCTGGCTGTGACCTACACCAATATTTCTGAGAATGCTGCTGTGGCCGTCGTCGCCTGTAAGTGTGTCGGTCCAGTCCCATAGTCACAGTCAGAGTCATAGTCGGAGTCGGAGTCGGACAACGGACGACAACGAGGAGTCATTCAATCGCGCCAGCTGCGGCGTCTACGTCTTTTTGTTTTGTTTGCTTTGTTGGCCATTCTACTTACAATATTTGTGGGGATATCACCAAAAGATCTCGGCAACGGCAGCCGAAAAAAGGAGCCCCAGCCGCATCGTTGAGCTCGAGTGGGCCTGTGTGTGAAATTTAACTGTCTGGCGTCTGTTCTGCGTCGTCTTGGTCGTCGTCGTCGTCGTCGTCGTCGTCACCATGAAGTGGCTTGAAATTGAAAATAATGTCTATGACTGTTATAACCCCCTCAACCCACCCCACCCACCAAATTTGGGTGTGGGGGGGAGTGGCTAAGCTTTTGGGCGAAAGCGTTTACGGATTCGGTTGCTGGTTCAGAGAGCAAAGCATTAATGGAAACTTAAAATCATGACATTTGCTAGCCATCAAGTTTTTGTTACTGAAATTGCACATGACTGCACATATATTTTGTTGAAGGAATAATGTGAGTAGCAATATCAGTGGTGCAAGTCCAAAGATCAATGAAATAATGCCTCACCTAAAATTATACACAATAATTCTCAGTTTATCGACCAAACCAAGCACTAAAGCGGTACCAAAAACAACCTGTAATATTCCTTAATTAGAAATTAAATTCGTGGTGCATTCTAGCCTAGGCTACATTAACTGTAACCAGGTCAAACTTAAACAAATTGTACATTTTTTGCACAATCTTAATTTGTCATTTTGTCTGTCAAAATCTTAAAAAATCATATATTTAAAAATCGAATTGGTGTGCTATTCGTCTTGCACTTCGCGATGTATTCCCACACATCAAACATTTTTGTTTAACTTTTTCAAATAAAAGCAAATGCTGGTCAGCCAGGCCAAGTGTCCTCAACCGAAATTATTCGAGCCATAAGCTTCGTACTCAGAAAAACTCAATTTTCCGACAGCATAATCGACAGCTTATTCCGTTGGGGGTCAGCGAGGGTAAAATGAATGCTAAATTTTACGAAATCATTCCGACACTCATGGGAATCGATTTAGTTTATCTGAGTACTAAGCCATAACATTGAAAATAACGCAACCAAAACTTGAGAAATTATCTATATATATGTAGAAAAAAAAAAGCTAAATTGGTGATCACCTTAATTGACTCAGACATTAAACTTACCCACAGGTAGATAGCAGTCTATAGAAGTGAAACTGACATCCATCGAACTATGAAAAAACAAGAAAGAAAGTCGGTCAAGCCCGACTATAACATACACTGTACCCTTACTACCCATTTGCTCACGAGTCAAGGGGATAAAAAAGTGTGCTTGTGTTGGTGAGCAAGCGAGCTCTTTCCAGACTACAGCCGCTTTACATGCAATTCAGTGTTAACCGATTCACACAATCATGAGTTCGGTTCGCGTTTGTGTAAAAACAAGACTGACTTCGGCTTCTGGTAGCTAAGGCCAAGGTATAATTAACAAGGTAGTCGAACTCGCTCTCTCGCTCTATTTGCTTACTTCTTAAATGTCACTCTGTAAACCAGAATTCCCCAGCGATAGGGCACGAACATACTAGCCAATTCACACCGAATGCTTGCCGAAGTCATGATTCACTGTGTGTTTGAGAGAGACACAGTAACATTTTCGCGCTCTCTGCTTGGGGATCCCTGCTGTAAACAATCCTTGGGAGCGACGCACGCTCCGCCGCCGAGGATTTTTTTTGTGTTCAGCTTCTTATTTAAGAAGTTGTGAGAGAGCGAGTACGGCTACCTTGTTAAGTATACCTTGGCTATGGCTGGCCGGCTCTGGTCAAGAGAGGCAATCTTAGTGAGAAAGAGAAAGAGAGAGAAACTTAGGAGAGCACAACAGACGGACGGACAGATGGACGGACTGACGGACATGGCTATATCGGCTCGGCTGCTGATGCTGATCAAGAATATGTATACTTTATAGGGTCGGAAACGATTTCTTGTCCCTGTTACATACTTTTGCACAAACTTAATTGTCTGGAAACAGCGGAGTATTCTCCGAGAAGCATTCAAGTTAAAGAGCTCTGCAGCGACAATTCTGCAAGTTTAGCCTCCATTAGTGGCCGTTTTATATTATTTTTCCAAGAGGATAACTTAATGATTTACATTAGAGTGGGCCAATTTTTTTCTCGATTGTCAAAATCGTAATCTACGACGAATTCTAAGAAGGTTTGCACAAGAAACCATGGGTCTGAAATCAAAATTGTGCTTCCCGTTTATAATGAGAAACTTTTCGTATTGTATATACACACAAAAAAATCTGTGGTTAAATTTAACCGATATTTTGGGTTAGAAATGCGCCAACCCAAAAAGTCGGTAGAATTCACAAAATTTGACAGTAACTATCACGTAAACCTTAACGCAAAGAGAACTATTGCAATAGTAAATCTAACTGAAAATATCGTTTAGAAATGCGCCAACCCACAAAATTAGTAATATTAACCGATGCGTACAGTAAGTAAATTTTCTTACTGTGTGTACAGTAATTTTACCATAAAAATAGTAATTTAACAGCTGTTACTCAACTGTAGAATAGTAAGGATACTAGATGTCACAAGTTGCCAATCTACTTGAGCTCATCACCATCCCAGACCAGAGAAGAGGCAACCTTAACACCCCCACCCACCAATTTTGGTTCTGAAACAATATTGTTTGAATTAAACATATTTTTATTTTATTAGAAAAATTTTTACTTACTTGGGGGGGGATTCGAACTCTGGGCCCTTGGACTGAACACGATTGGACGGACGTCTTTACCAGTTACGCTACGGCGCGCGTTAATAGAAACGCGTCTAACATATTACTTGTATTGAATCTGCCTAACCACATGCACGAAAAATTTGTTAAATGTCGCATAAATGAGACCACTAGTAATTCTCAAGTTCAAATTCAGTAAAAGTACAATATAAATATAAGGGTCAAACTGAAATTTTCTCAATCAACAATTTTCGCGGTTAGATTTACTGTCGGTGGAGTTAATCCGTGAAGCAACAAAATTCAATTAAAAAGTTATACTATTTGTGCGGTAAGATTTACTTGTGGATACAGTAAATTGCTGCAAAAACAAAGTATGAGATGAAAAAATCACGTCAGAGTAACTATTTCCATGGTAAAGTTACTGTAGTTAGCAGTAACTTATTAAAACAACAAAATATGTGAAAAAATATTTGTGGTTGAATTTACTCAGCGTACAGTTGTTAAATGCAACAACAAAATACGAGCTAAAATAAATACGTGAACTTTACAATTTCTTCTGTAGATTTTACTGTTAGCACAGTTACCAAGCAACAACAAAACCACATGCATAAAAAATTTCGAAAAAAGTTACTGTCAGCGTTAGTTAATTTTACCCACCAGATTTTTTTGTGTGTAGTGTTCAGATTGTTGTGCACATAGGCAATCTTTGACAAGATTGCCTGACTAGTATTGTGAGCAGCCCTATGTGCACGAAATCTGTGCAAAATTGAGAAAAAATTATATATGTAAATAAAAATACCATCTAAAAGCACTAAAGATATTTTTCTGGAATGGAAAGCAAGCGAATTGCATCGTGAAGTTAGAAAGATGAAAGGAGCGCAAGCTCCTGGATGTCTTTAAGGACGACGTGGACTGTATATATTCTTACCGTCGAGAACATATCTGTAACGTGCCCAAAACAAAACTAATGGTTTGATTGAACGAGAATGTTTTATCTTATGTTACACTCAAAAAAAAAATCAACCCATACGGGATGAAATCAATCCCAGTCGGTAATGAAATCAACATAGTCCGGGATATTCTTGATCCGATCCGAAAAAAGATTATGTTGGTACGACTATTTTAATCCTGAAAAAAATAACATTTATCCCATTTTGCGGATGCATCACTTTGCGACCGGGGCTTACCAACGAGGAGAAGTGAGTCGACTTGAGACGCTGGAAGCCAGTATCGTACTAGTTTGGACACGTTGAACCGATCAGCAACTTTACCCAACTACATACGCCTCCTCTAGGTCGCTGTCTAAAACTTTTAGCTTTGTGGTATAGTATATTCCAACAAAAATGAATGAATCTTTGGTTAAGATGTTATTTGAATGTCCAAAAATACAAAAAAAAATAAAAAGATTCCACAATGGACCACGATTTGTAAAAATTTTTCGTGAAGATGTGAATTGGCAGTCATCCATGGTTCTTTTGAAGGTCTCACTTTCTCTCTACAATGTTCAGAGGGCAATGTAGGGTCATACTGATACCTGTTTTGCAGTAAAAAATGTTTAAATGGAATTTAGTATCTGCGAATTGGATTCAAAGTTTATCACTCATACGTACTGTTGCCCTTGCTTAAATATTTAATTTTTCAGTAGTTGGCGTAGACTTGTTTTGAAGTCATAACATTTGTCAAAACCGTACCATGATCATTGAAAAAATTTGTTTATAATATCCCTTCAGTACCGCTCAGTACTGAATCAGAGCTGAATAAGTCCTGATATAAAAGGGCTGGTATCGATTATGACCTTCTCTTCTTTCAGGTATGATTTCAGTACTGAACTCATGGGTTAATTTCAGGGGTTGTCCTCAAATCAGTCATAAAATCAGTCATGAATTGGAGCAATTCCTACTTCTCAGGTCTGAATCAGCACTGACAAGTTCAGTACTGAGGCGTAGAACTGCAGGGATGTTAATAGTATTTACTAAATATATATTTATGTGAAATCGTATATTACTGCACAATTTCTACGATTCAGCGCTTTTCACTTCTAGATGAAAGCCAGTTTTTGCCGTACACTAAGAGGCTATTAGTATACGCTTTAAGTGAGGCGCACTCAAAGTGAACTGAAGAGCTGGGCATCACGGTTGTGTCCGTTGCTGCGCATAGTCTATTTATACAGTGCTGCTTTTCAATAGGAAATCGTTCATCTAATCATTCCCAAAGTTTGAGGCTTTAAAAATAAGGCGGATTACTAAACTACTGTTGAAAAAAAAATACCGGGAATTGGTTTATGAATCAAAAAGTCTTTATTAATTCTTGTAAATTCATTTCATCCCCATCAAAGTAGTCTCCCCCGGATCCATTGCACTTGTGCTAACGTTTTTGCCAATTTTGAAAACATGCTGCAAAGTCCTTTTCCGGTATAGTCTTCCATTCCTTCTTCGTTTCGGTTTCTATCTCTCTATCGATTCAAAACGGTGTCCATGGAGCGGTCTCTTGAGTTTATCAAATTAACCGCTGGTAGACCAAACGGTCAGTCAAAATGGTTTTCACATGGGGACTGACGGACATGGCTCTTTTGACTCGTCTGATTAAGAATATATCTGCTCTATAGGGTCGGAGATGCTTCCTTCCGGCTGTTACATACTTTTGCACAATTACACATTATACTCTTTGTACTTTTGGTAAAGATGATAAAAAAGACTTTCCTTTTTGTGTAAGAAATTTAAACTGGTACTTTGTTCTTGATTTGGAGTTTTTTTTATTTAAATGAGCTTTTTTTTGTAACAATTTGGATACATTTTTCTGCGCCTTTCAACTTTTACATTTTTTGCGTTTTTATAAAAGCTTTCAGTTTCCAGTTCGTACTCGCTCTGTGTCACTACTGGAACTTTCGGAATCAGGCAAGCCTGTAGCTTCGATACATCTGTACAGGGTTCAGGAGCAAGAAGCCGTCCATTTGCAATTTCAAAAATATCATTCAACGCTTCAGAAAACTGGTTCTCGCGCTCACGAAATAGTTGGCCCGCCTTAAAGATATTTTTTCTAAACGTAAAATTTGATTGGTGTAGCTGTATTATTTGCTTTTTAATATTTTGAAAACCCCTTGTTGCGAACCACATTAGTCGCACTTTCCGAAATGGACAGGCTTAAAAATTTCGTCAAAATTATTTCTTAGTTTAACGACCAAAATACATTCGACTCCCGCTCCATATATATTTATTTGTAGCTCGATTAAATTCAAATTTGACAACTTTTAAAATGATACAGAGCATTTGTTGACGAAATTTCGATTTGGTGTACGCGTTGTATACGTAATATTTGTGGAAACTTTAAAGGCTTTTCGCAGAGGTTAGAACTCAAATTAAAATTTTGTGATTTTTATACCCTTGCAAAGGGTATTATAATTTTGCCCAGATGTTTGCAACGCATGGAAATATTCATTCTCGACCCCATAAACTATATATATTCTTGATCAGGGACGAGCTGAGTCGATTGAGCTTGGTCCGTCCGTCTGTCTGTCTGTTTCTACGCAAACTAGTCTCTCAGTTTTAAAGCTATCGAGCAGAAATTTATGAACCGACCGGATCGGATGACTATATCTTATAGCTGCCATAGGAAGTATCGGTCGAAAAATGGTTCTAAGTGAGAAAAACTTTTTTGTTTTCAATGTTAACGTCCCTAAGCTTGGTCATTATTAATATTATATGCTTTCAAACAAATTTGCAAATTTTGGTCAAAATCGGATGACTATATCTTATAGCTGCCATAGGAACCATCGGTCGGAAAATGGGTCTAAGAGAAAAAAAAAATTTTTTTTGTTTTTAAGTAAATCGTTTTTAAGGTCAGTGATTATAAATATTAAATGCTTTCAAACTAATTTGAAAAAGTTGATCAACATTGGGTGACTATATCTTATGGTTGCCATAGAACTGATCGGTCGAAAATGGGTCTTAGTAAGAAAACATTTTTGTTTTAATGTTAGTGTCCTTAAACTCGCTGATCACTTTTTTTTATATGTTTTCAAATAGATTCGCAAAATTTGGTCGAAATCGGATGACTATATCATAAGGCTGCCATAGAACCGATCGGTCGAAAAATCAGTCTTAGTGAGAAAAACTTTTTTGTTTTCAATTTTATCGTTCGTATGCTCGGCGATTGTTAATTTGATATGTTTGAAATCAGATGTTTATCTGTCGGAAAATGGATTTTAGTTAGAAACACTTTTGATTTTTTACGTAAGCATTCTTAAACTCTGACATTTCAAAAACAGCATTTGCAAGGGTATAAAAGCTTGGCCTTCTCATTTGATTTATTATGTACACCCTAAAAGCAACATTTCTTGAAGGTATCTGTTAAGTTTTCGCTTGGTACACCCTAATGTGCTTATATATTTCATCACGCATTCTTTTCAAAATAAGTTTTATTTCTTGATTGTAATTATAACATGTACTCTAAACAAAATATGGACACACTGAGCACAAGTGGCCGACTTTTCATAGTCAGGGCTTGGTTCGAGCAAGCTGTGCACAATTTGTTTAGAGTAAATTGTTATTGGAAATGCTTACACTTTTGCCCAAGTGCCTATGTGCACAACAATCTGAACACCATTAACTGCTCCAATGAAAGTAAACAAAAAATCTCGGCCACTCGATCGCGTGGCGTCACATGGCCTTGAGCGGCTTAGAAAAGACATTTCCCTTCCCTTTAAATCTTGTCTTTTATTTCCTTTTATTCTTTTTTATTCCTTAAGTTGTCCTCTCATATGTGTTCTTCAATCGATCCGCCCAAATATTGTATGGTCTATAGCAAATTTTAATTCGAATGCAAGCAAATAAATGATAACGCACACATTTAAGATTACAGGGTATTTTTAAGCGACTGCAGCGCTCTTTATTGATATCATATTGGTTTTAAGTTTGAATTTTTTTTGAGGTAGTATTTTAATTCGAACTTTGGTAAGGTCAGTGTGACAGTTTATGCCTATCCGCATCTTTTGGTAGTCTAAGAAATGTGTTACCAATGTGTGGTTTAGCTTCTTGTATTTGCGAATCCTTTAATAATAAAGCTGGTATCTCTCGTTTTTTGACCTCATTACTCTCCTGAGTCAATGTCTCGGTCCCGCTTGACTCAGTGGAATCATTCGGTACGTAATTGTTGGCTATAACCATAAAGATTAACATGTCCACAATCATAAGTCCGGCAAATAGGAAGAATTCAATGGCCTGCGATTCAAATAGTGCTGCATTGGCTACAATGGCTACAATGACATCGCCAAACGCCATAGTAAGTAGCCAACAAGCTTGGAGTACCGACTTCATGCTGGGCGGTGCCTGGGCATAGGAGAACTCTAGGCCGGTGATTGAGAACATCACCTCAGCCAGCGTCATAATTGTGATTTGTGGAATCTGCCAAAGTATATTCATGGAATTATGTGGGGTAACCTCAAATATGTTGGCTATGAAGCCACCGGAGGACTTTTCCTCAACCAGCAGAGTATAGACTCCACCGGTATGCAGTCTGTAAGAGCCCACCAATTGATCGTCAATGAGCACATCATAGTAGGTGGAACTAAGGCGAGTCAGATTCGTTGCACTCACATTTGCCTCATAGTCCACTGCACCTTTTTCCGTACGCCACACTATGGTACGTTGGGGTTGTACATTGGCTATGGTGCGAGCGAGTGGATGACCATCAGAGGGTTTATTTACAAAATCCATTGACCAGTAACCTCTACTGCTGGTGGCGTTACGTGGATTGATGAAGAAGGACCAGGCTTGTAAATGCTCCAATGTCTGGGTTCCAGTCACATTTAATTGACAATTGGGATCAGTAGAGGTGTAGCCGTATTGCAGATTGAAGTTGCCGGGCAGTAACACTTCCTTGTTAACATAAATACTAAGTGGTGGAACTTGGAAATATTGAGCTTCTCCAGCCAAATTGGTTGAGAAACTATAGGTACAGTTCTGGGTATTAAAGATGCGCAACTGTGCATTCTGATTGTAGGGTAGGGTTGGATAGGTTTTCTAAATAGAAACAGTTGAAGAGTTCATTTGTTGCAAATGTCAAAACCGTTCGACTTACCTCTAGATTCAGCTCCACCAAGCCCGATATGAAGAACCCTATGCCGGCCAGTATGCCCCCCATGGTCAGCTTCTGCAGGGGACGTTGTATGCCCACAAATCGCAGGACCGGACCGCAAATTGGGATTAAGATTAAAAGCATTAGCGGATTCAACACTTGCAACTGATCTGGCTTGATATCCCACGAGCCCATATCGCCATCCATGCGCGTGGCCTGAAACGTCCAACGTGAACCCTGCTGGTGGAAAAGTGCCCAAAATAAGGGCAACGGCAAATACAGGAACAACACACGCATCAACACTTTAACATCGTTAATCAACTTTCTGTCGTATTTCTTATCCGCATAGTCCAGCCAATGTTCCCTGGGATGGGTCTTCTTCTGCTTGCATTTGGTTATCCAAGCGCTCCAAATGGCACTACTAACCAGGACCACCATATTACCTGCCGGCGGGTTCATTTTGTAGAGCGGACGACCCAATACAAAAACCACCACTGCAATGATCATCAATAGGGCGGGTACTCCAAAGGCCAAGGGATAACAGTTGATGTCATCGAAGCAGGAGACATCTTCGCGCAATATAGGTGTCACAGTCATCGAGATCAATGAACCCGCATTGATTGCAAAATAGAATAGCGAGAAAAATGAAGTGAGCTGTTTCAACTGTTCGGGTATCTTAAATTGATCACCACCAAAGGCGGAGACACAAGGCTTAATACCACCCGAACCCAGACCAATTAAGGCCAGACCCAGCATGGTACACTTTTCCACAGGTAAACCCAATGGTCCAATGGCGCCCAGAGTCAATAGAACCGATCCACAAATGTAGATCATTGAGAAATATAAAATGGTCTTGAATTTTCCAAGCCAAGAGTCCGAAATGATGGCACCAAAAACGCAAAGACTGTACACTAACATGGAAGAGATGTGAAATATTACGGTGGCCGTGTCCTCCGTGTGGCCCAGTACACGACTAAGGAAGAGCACCAGAACCGCTGTAACGAGACGTGGAGAGAAAGAAAGAAATTAAATATGAAGCTCATAAAGTTTTCTGTGTTTTTCAACAATGATGTCAAAGTAGTTTTTCTTTGAGACTTAGACTTAGACTTAGAACAAATTTTTCTGAAAACACGAAAATGGTCTTTTTCTATAAAACTCTGTGACTTTTTCCAAAGTCATCTTCTTAAAACTAGGGCGAAATTTTTCTTTCTTTCGTGTAGCGTAGAACAGTCCAAAATTTTGCGAAATTTGCCAATTTTTCGTATGACCTAAGATTATTATGAAGATTTGATTGGTGGCAATGTAGACGGGTAAATAGGAGGTGTAGATCAAACGGGTAAAAAAATCGCGAAATTTTCAAATTTCTTATAAAACCAAAGATTATTATGAAGACTTAATAAACGGTAATAGTAGACGGGTAACTGTAAGAAGAGTAGACCGACCTAATTCTCATTTGAGTTTTGATTATAATAAAAACGATTAAATAGACGGGTAAATAGGAAGTGTAGATCAAATGGTCCATAAAGATATAACACATGTTAATGGTACGCCTGATTGTAGATTAAACGGCACAAAAAAGCGCGAAATTTGAAAAGTTTTATAAGGAAATCATTAATATTTGATAGATGGAACTTGCTGACGCTCAATTAAAGCAAACGTTCCAAAAAGTCGCGACATTTTTTTAAATTTTTGTAAGAGCTAGACTGTTCAAGACTGGCGGCGAGGAGTTGGTGGTAAGGTGCATGCACCAACTCCTCTGCAGAATATGGTCCGACAAGAACATGCCCGAAGATTTTGGAGTCTAAGTGTAATTTGCCCACCCTGCAGTTTGCGCCAACTACCGTAAGATCAGTCTCCTTGCAAGATTCTGTTGTGCATTATTTGTGAACGTCTAAGGTCGCTTATTAGCACACTGATTGGACCTTTTCAGTGTGGTTTCAGACCTGGTAAATTCACTACAGACCAGATATTCACATTACGACAAACCCCGGAGAATACCTATGAGAGAAATATCAAAACCAACCATCTTTTTGTTGATTATAAATCAGCCTTTGACACACCGATAAGGTCGAGGTTCTTTGACGCCCTGTCTACCTTTGGTACACCAGCAAAGTACGTTCGACTTTGCATGATCACGTTGAGAAGCAGTCAAAGCTCCGTCAAAATAGGAAAGAACCTCTCCGAACCATTTGATACCAAGAGAGGTTTTAGGCAGGGTGTTACCCTATCGTGTGACTTCTTTAATCTGCTGATGGAGTATATACTGCGCCAGTGCCCAAATACCAACAGATAGGGCTCATTTCTTTATAAAGATACGCATACGCTGATTATATTGACAATTTCGGCAAAAACGAACGGGCGGTAAGCAGGGCGTTTTCAGAGATTGAGAAGCAGTCTAAACTGATGGGCTTAGTATGGAGTAGAAGTAGTAGAAGCATGGACAATGACAGCAGCGGATAAGTCAACCGACTTTGGAAATTTTGAAAATTCACCAAAGATGAAGGGAGTCACCACAATTGTTATACTAAATTCCTGCCTCCAATGGACAAGCGGTTAGTACCTCCAATGGAAAACCACTCGATAGAATTTTGTAAGATTTTAAATATATTGAGATGCTGACCAATAAAATATGCCCTTAAGAGATGAAGAGAGAAACGGTTTAAGGAAATTGAAAAATTTGCCAAATTTTGATATGAGTTTAGATTGACATTACAACTTCATGCCAAAAAAGCACCAGGACATGATCTTGTAAAATTGGCTCAACAGCCCCAGAAGGCCAGGCCAAGTTTCTCTCAATCTCTTGGCGTGTGTGCTTATAATTTTTCGCACAAGAGAAAAGGACCTACGCCGATTTCGAACGGAAATGTTTAAGAATTTAGCTTTTTCATGGCTAGTTACTTCACAGCTGGCTCCAATAGCTGGTGAAGGTGACCGGATGTGTAAAAGCTATTTTCTAAAGAAAAAAAAAACTTTTTATTATAGACCCATAAGCCTTCTACCTTGCTTATCAAAAGTATTCAAGAAGATCATAGTTCGTAAAATTGATACACATGGACAAAATATAATTCCTACACATCAATTTGGGTTCTGAGCAAAACACGGGACCATTGAGCAAGTCAACCGTTTAACTTCAGAGATTTGGACTTTGAGCACCACGAATAGCGTCCAAATACACACAAACGCTTAGAATGTTATGCCTGCAACAGAGTATTTTCTGTTCGTCAAAATAAGTACACAACGGAAGAGTTGTCCAATGGAGACGGAGTGCCACTGGGTAGCGTTCTCGAAGTTTATCTGTATGTGTATTGTATGCACTTTTTCGGATGATACGGCAATTCTGAGCAGATCACGATGTCCAATTATCGCATCAAGACTTTTGGCAAGCCATCTTGCTCACTTGAAGGAGTGGCTGGCCAACTGGCTCATAAAGATAACGTGAGGGTAAGCACGTGACGTTCTTACTCAACTGAAGCACCTGTTCCTAGATATCCCTAAACACGACTTTTGATACCACAATCAAACGATGTTGTCTACCTTGGTGTACACCTCGACAGAAGGCTCACTTGGAACCAACACATAGATTTGAAAAAACTGCAAATAAACCTTAAGCTAAAACGGGAATATAAAGTCTTACTGTACAAAAGCATCATAAAGCCTGTCTGGACTTATGGCTCGCAGCTATGGGAATATGATTGTGCGAGCAGTGTGGACATCCTTCAAAGATCACAATCAAGAATTCTTAGAATACTCACTGGAGCGCTATGGTACATTCGCAACGAGTGTATTCACAACGACCTGAGGATTCCATTGGTCGAAACTGAAATGCAAATATTCCGAGCAGCTTCTTGCCCACCCTAATGAACTTGCACAATCTCTTATCCTGCAAGCAACGCATTCTCGCCTCCATACAAAAGACCTACCAACCCAGCGACTGAATTAAAGGGCCGCAGAACATAAACTAGCTCCAATAGGTGATGGTTCTATAATAGTTTCTAGATTAAGATTCGAAAAATTATAATTATTGTTAGTCTTAGTCTATTAAGGGCCAATTTCTCATCTTCTACATAAAGCTGTATGTCACATAAACGTACAAATAGCAGAGTAAATTGTCAGCTTATTTGACACATAGCAGCTATCTAGAAGAAGAGAAATCGGCCCTAAAAGAAGATTCAATAAATTCTAAAAAGCTAAAAAATAAAAAACGAAAAGTTAACTTTGTCTGTGCCGAAGTTTTTATAACATTGCAAATGCTGTTTTTGAAATGTCAGAGTTTAAGAACGCTTACATAAAAATCAAAAATTTTTGTAACTAAAACCCATTTTCCGACAGATAAACATCTGATTTCGATCAAATTTCGCGAATCTTTTTGTGAAAACATATCAAATTAACATTCGTCGAGTTTAAGAAAGATACAATTTAAAAAACACAAAAGTTTTTCTCACTAAGACCCATTTTCCGACCGATCGGTCCTATGGCAGCCTTAAGATATAGTCATCCGATTTTGACCAAATTTTGCGAATATGTTTGAAAGCATATAGAATAAGTAATCAGCGAGTTTAAGGACGCTTACATTAAAAACAAAAAAAATTTCTTACTAAGAACCATTTTCGACCGATCGGTCCTATGGCAACCTTAAGATATAGTCACCCGATGTCGATCAACTTTTTCAAATTAGTTTGAAAGCGTTTAATATTAATAATCACCGACCTTAAGAACGATTTACTTGAAAACAATAATATTTTTTTCACTAAGACCCATTTTCCGACCAATCGGTCCTATGTCAGCTATAAGATATAGTCATCCGATTTTGACCAAAGTTTGCAAATCTGTTTGAAAGCATATAATATTAATAATGGCCGAGCTTGAGGACGCTAACAGTGAAAACAAAAAAGTTTTCCTTACTAAGACCAATTTTCCGACCGATAGTTCCTATGACAGCTATAAGATATATGATATAAGATTTCCGAACTTGACCAAAATTTGCAAATCTGTTTGAAAGCATATAAATGGTCGAATTTAAGGACGCTAACACTGAAAACAAAAAATTTTTTCTCACTAAGACCCATTTTTTGACCGATGTTTCCTATGGCAGCTATAAGATATAGTCATTTGATTTTGACCAAAGTTTGCAAATCTATTTGAAAGCATTTAATATTAATAAAGGACGAGCTTGAGGACGCTAACATTGAAAACAAACAAGTTTTTCTCACTAAGACCCATTTTTCGACCGATGGTTCCTATGGCAGCTATAAGATATAGTCATCCGATCCGTTCAGTTCCGACATATTAGCAGCGTGCAATAAAAAGAAAACTCTGTGAAAAATTTCAGCTCGATAGCTTTAAAACTGAGAGACTAGTTTGCGTAGAAACAGACAGTCAGACGGACGGACAAAGCTCAATCGACTCAGCTCGTCGCCCTGATCAAGAATATATATATTTTATGGGGTCGGAAATGAATATTTCTATGCGTTGGAAACTTCTGGGCAAAATTATAATACCCTTTGGAAGGGTATAAAAAATTGACATGATGATCAGGAAATAGAGGGGTAAATAGGAGGTGTAGATCAAAAGGACCCAAAAAATCGCCAAATTTGAACAACTTTATAATGAGTTTAATATATTCTGTAAATTTGATAGATAGAAATTGTCAAGAAAGCTTCACATTTTCGTTTTGTGTGTAAAATCCCTAAGGAAAAACACGGCAACAATAAATAAAATTATATCTAAGAGCTGCCATAGGAACCATATAAATGTCAAAGCTTAAGTATTAACAATTCTCGTTGGACGAAGCTATTGTTCTGTCGTTGTATGATAGTTAGTTTTTATATTTAAATAAATAGCTTGGACGTTAGAGAACTGCATGAATGCACTCAAACAATGTGGACTCAAGAATATGACATCGTTCTTTGAGTACAACTAAATCTACTGAATGTATTTTCATTGCTTTCAGTCACAATGAATGTGAAATTATAGATACTCAAATGGACTGAATATGAATGATTAATTGCGCAAAGCGAATTGATTGAATGAGTAGAAAGCAAAACACTCAGTGTACTTAGATCACTTAGTATCAATAAAGGCAACTTTAGAAATGTGTAGTACCAGAAGGTACAACTTGCGGTGCAAAGTCAATCGCTGGGCTGATGGTTTTTGAAAACTATGCCTTAACGAAATGTTTAATATATAAGAAGTAATACTTTTAATGATATTCAGGAAAAATTTGGGACAATTTTCCATTTGAGTCTAGAAAGAAACCAGGATCAGGTGCCTTTGTTGATGTTTAATTAAATGCTAAGTGGGTGCTGCAGGAAGTTTACGGTATAGGTAATAAGATACGTCGGTTAAACAGTAGCTTTTTTCGACTTTGTTAACGTTATTCGAATAGTTAAATGTTTGATTAAGAAACCACAGACACTTACTTCGCATGCCATAGTAATTGAATCGTTCGCAGAACTCATTACTGATGATAAAGAACACCGATTTGGGGTAGGTTAGTTTCTACAAAGGAAAAATCACATACATAAATGGTTGAGTATATAGAATAATACTTTAGCTTACCAGCTGTTGTCCTTCCGCTTCGGAGACATTGCCAAAATTTTTGTTAATCGGTTTGGCAGCTACCAGAGAATCGTCTAAATTAGCTTTTGGTGTTACTTGTTCCAATTCTGTTGTCCTTATATTATCCTTAATCTCTGCAATTAGAAATGGCGACCCATTATCCTATACTTATTCTTAAAATTTTTCAAATTCCCACCCAAGAGCGGTACTATCTCCTGAGGTGTTGCCATTGCAAATGACTGTCTAGTCGAATGGATGCTGCTGGGTTTTTGATATACGTACGATAATTTCATCAAAAGTGGCAAGTTCTCATCTTTGAAGTGGATGTTTACTTAAAATAAATTTCCAGGCATTAGTCTACCATAAAAGGTGGCTACTTCTGATCTATGTATATACACCCAAGATAAACGTGCGGTGACTTGTTTAGACACTGATATCAAGTCTCTCTTACTAAGGCTTTCTTGTTATAAAATCTGTGATAATGTTAATCGTGTTTCGAGTATAGACATGTGCATTTATGCTCGCCTTGATATGTTTATATTTAGGGAAGTCTGTTTGTACTAGGAGTTCAAGTTTTAAAGCAGAAATTACCCAAAATTGTACAATCAAGACACATCTTATTGCCTTTATAAACCATGAACTTGAACGTCCGTCAACTCGTTCTTATCAGTTGACTTTTATCCAGAGAGATAACCTGGAATCGGTGTAAAGAAAAGTATGTCAGTGTGTTTGCACAAGGATTGGGGCTAAAGTGACGTCGTTCTGTTTTAGATAAGATCAAATGAACTCCTTAATTATGAATGGCATTCTCTAACTACCCTACTACCACATTCCGTCCTTAACACTCCCGCTTTCTATGGTTTAAAATTTCAAATATCAGCCGAGACCTGAAAGTGCACTGTCAGAGGCAACGGGCGGCATTGACGCTATATTAATAAGTATGTAAGCCGCACCAACAAACAAAAAACATAATAGTTCGTCTATAATTTATACACAATTGTAAATAAAATGTGTACAAGCATAATTTACACATAAACAAGAAGACGCACCACAAGAAAGAGAAACAAAACCTGCAACATCATCACAAGCTTCTGCCTGGGAAGGAAGGGGTTTAACGATTAGAATGCAGAGCGGCCAGCAGCCGCAGGAGAAGAAGATGAACCAGCCAGGTGACTGAGAAATTGATCAACGCTGTGGCGGGACATAAACTAAAAGCTTATTTAACATTAATTTCGCCACGAAAATCACACAGCAATTTTAAACATCAGTTACATCGAGTACAGAGGAGAGTCGTCCGAGAAGCAGCCAAGCAACATGCGAAAATATGTGCAGTTTCTGCACTCCCCCTTCATTCCCACCCTCCCTTTGGCGAGTACTTGCCTGGCCTCCCCATGTAATCTAAGCTGCCATTAAACAAAATACAAGAAAAACTTACGAAAACATATGCTACATATTACCGCTGTGGATGTGGAGAAGGAATTGAGGGGATACCACATTGCACTCGCATAGACCATTGCCACGGAAGTAAAGAAGCATATGCACCGTGGATACTACAAGGGAATTTTTTAATCAAAAATTGTTGCCTTTTTTTAGCAAAGCAGCATGAGTTGGTATATAAGCTGCTTACCCTTGCACAGAAGTAAAAAAAAAACCAAGATATTCGAACTGAAATCAATCCAGAGAAATTTAGCACAAATTGGCGAGACTGAAATCGGCTTCAATTTAGATTTTTTTTCTTCTTGATTTTTATAAGACGAAAACTGCTCGAATACGAGAAGACAATTGATTTTGACTTCAAACTTGTGGGCGAGGGAAGTGCGGGGAGCCATAAGTGGAGAGCGTGAGCAAAAATTGAGAACAATTCTCGCTCTCAGCATCGCCAACGCGTCGGCTGCTTTTAAAATCGCTGTTATTTGGTAATCAATTGAAAATGAGAAGCCAAAGAAAGCGGATGCGTAAAATGCAGTTTCTAAAAGACTTCGACTTAGAAAAAACATTCAAATATATATATGGTGAGTAAAAGTGCTGAAACTTAAATATACATACATACACAGATGCATAGAAGAGAAGCGGCAACGCTGTATCGCTATGCATTGTACGTATGTATCGCGTCTTTTATTTGTGTAAGTGTATGTTCTTCTTTGTTGGCCAGAGAAATTTATGTATGTGCATGTACTTATTTGGGGACATTCAAATGTGAATATGTAAGTGCGTGTGCAAAAAAAGGCAAGCAAATTGCAAGCAAACACCTGGTTGCGTGTTTTTTTCACACGCACTTACATATGAGCAAATGTGTACATGCATTTACAAAAATTCTATTGAGCTGCTCAGGCCAAAGAAAGAAAAGGAATCAAAAACGAGAAGGCCAAGCTAACTTCGTCTGTGCCGAAGTTTTTATACCCTTGCAAAAGCTGTTTTTGAAATGACAGAGTTTAAGAACGTTTAGATAAAAATCAAAATCTTTTGTAACTGAAATCCATTTTCCGTCAGATGAACATTTGATTTCGACCGAATTTCGCGAATCTTTTTGAAAACATATCAAATTAACAATTTAAGAACGATAAAATTGAAAACGAAAAAGTTTTTCTCACTAAAACTAATTTTCCGACCGATAAGTCCTATGGCAGCCTGAAGATATAGTCATCTGATTTCGACCAAACTTATAAAATTAGTTTGAAAGCGTTTAATATTAATAATCACCGACCTTAAGAACGATTTACTTGAAAAGAAAAAAAATTTTTTTCACTAAGACTCATTTTCCGACCGATCGGTCCTATGGCAGCTATAAGATATAGTCATCCGATTTGGACCAAAGTTCGCAAATCTGTTTGAAAGCATATAATATTAATAATGCCCGTGTTTGGGAACGCTAACATTAAGAACAAAAAAGTGTTTCTCACTAAGACCCATTTTTTGACCGATGGTTCCTATGGCAGCTATAAGATATAGTCATCCGATCCGGTCGGTTCCGACATATTAGCAGCGTGCACTAAAAAGAAGACTCTGTCAAAATTTCAGATCGATAGCTTTAAAACTGAGAGACTAGTTTGCGTAGAAACAGACGGACAGACAGACAGACGGACAGACGGACAGACGGACAGACAGACAGACGGACAGACAGACAGACAGACGGACGGACAAAGCTCAATCGACTCAGCTCGTCGCCCTGATCAAGAATATATATAGTTTATGGGGTCGGAAATGAATATTTCTATGCGTTGCAAACTTCTGGGCAAAATTATAATACCCTTTGCAAGGGTATAAAAAACAAGATATCCGGACTGAAATCAATCCCACACACAGAGAAATCTAGCACAAATTGGCGAGACTGAAATCGGCCTCAATTTAGATTTTTTTCTTCTTGATTTTTTTAAGACGAAAACTGCTCGAATACGAGAAGACAATTGATCTTGACTTCGAACTTGTGGGCGAGGGAAGTGCGGGGAGCCATAAGTGGAGAGCGTGAGCAAAAATTGAGAACAATTCTCGCTCTTAGCATCGCCAACGCGTCGACTGCTACGAAGCCGCAAGAGCGACAACTGCTTTTAAAATCCCAGCTCTGCTTATGGCGCCGCGGTGGTAATCAATTGAGCCTAATGCAGTTTCTAAAAGAGTTCGACTTAGAAAAAGCATTCAAATATATATATGGTGAGTAAAAGTGCTGAAATTTAAATATACACTGCTCGCCACTTGAATAGGACACCCCGTATGCTCTCTTTAAAACTGCTCGTAACTCGAAAACGAAATGGCAGAATAACGGTATTTTTTGCATATTATCTTTGTGCAAGCATTCTTCGCTCTTTCTGGTATATTCCAAGTTTTGGAATAGAACCGTTATAAAGTTGTTTGCACTTTATGTGAGCATTCGCAAAAATTCAATGGAATTTTTGCGCCACTTGAATAGAACATGCATTTTATTTGGTCGGTATCGTTGACACGTGCACACAAATTTTGGTTTACTTAAACTTTTTGCTTTAATTGAAGTGTAGAAAGTGTAGAAGCGGAGAAAGGAAAAATCCAAGCTTACAAGGATTCTGGCCTTTCTATTGCCAAAATAGCAAAAAAAGTCGACAGGAGCCGTCATGCCATAACAAATTTTTTAAATAATGAGGCTAATTATGGTAAAAACATGAAGGGCCGCACCCACAGTGTGCTTACCATCGCGGACAAGCGACTTATATTAAGAGAAGCATTCAATTCGCACGACTCTTTGGCCAAGATAAGGGAAAAATGCAACGTTAAAGCAAGTTTGACAACCATGCGTCGTGTTATTAATAATGCTACACACCTGAAGAGACTAAAAATCAAGAAGAAGCCACCTCTTAACCCGGCTCGGAAGTTACAACGCCTTGATTTCGCGCGCGCACATGTCACCTGGACTTCGGAGTGGCAACGTGTTGTCTTTTCGGACGAAAAAAAGTTTAATTTGGAGGGCCCCGATGGCTACAGCTACTATTTTCATGATCTTCGAAAAGAACCACACCATCTTGATAAGTTGCACAGCAGTGCTGGAGGTATTATGGTATGGGGGGCCATTTCCTATTATGGCATCTGTGAGCTTAAATTTATTCCAACCACCATGAATGCGTTGTGTTATAATGGTATATTGAAAGAGGCCTTTCCACACTTCCAAACTCTTTTTGCAAATCTAAAATGGATTTATCAACATGATAATGCCCCTATACATACGGCCCGGATTGTTAAATCGTATATAGCGAGCCAAAACGTGGAGTTATTAAACTGGCCACCCTACTCACCGGACTTGAATATCATTGAGAATGTGTGGGGATGGCTAACACGTGAAGTATATGGATCAGGTCAGCAATATTCGAGCGTTCCCGAACTAATTGCAGCTATCAAATTAACATAGGGCTCGATATCGTTGAATTATTTGGGAAAATTGTATGCATCCCTTCCAGACCGAATGTGTGAGGTTTTGGAGAAAAAAGGAGGCTCAACACACTATTAAAAACTTTTTTTGGTTTAAAAACATGCTAGTAATTTCTTATTTAAGTAATATTGTTATTTGAAAAGGATTGAAATATTCTTAAATGGTTTTTAGATAAAGTGTCCTGTGTCAAGTGGTGCAAAATGAAGACTCCAAAATTTGTTACTTATTGGTTAACAATGTTTTTTTTGTATACTTACAACTTTTGAATAATTTTGTAATTTTCGTCTAATTACTACATTTAAATAAACTTTATAAGAAAACAAAAATTATTTTCCTAGATGGCTTGGTTTAGCAGCAATTAACTATAGAAAATTGACTTTAGAGGTGTCCTATTCAAGTGGTGAGCAGTGTATTTATATATTTATTATATTATTATATATTATATGTTATGTTATTTATTAATATACAAAAAATACTAAAAAATGTTTGTGTGTGAATGCATAAAGAAAACCAAAAAACGAACAATCATACGAACGCATTTCGAATTTTCGACAAACGAAGTATCGAAGATATGACAAACTTCGTATGAAAACTTGGTATACAAAGCGAAGCGAGAGTGTTTAATACTTGTGGGCTTTTATAATGCATGATGTGGGCTCGACCCCATTAGCTGTGCGCCGCTTGGAAATACCGGGCCAGAAAAGAAAAAGAGATTTAAAAACCTTCCGCAAGAGATTTCTGGAATACCGAGAATTGGTTGGTTGGAATTTGGTTTGAACAGATTTCCGTGACGACCTGTCCGTAGTACAACTTGTTATTTCCAGCATAAAAAAATCCAATTCTAAGTTCATTTTGATTCTGGGCATGGGCATACATTTTTTCTTAACCTTTGTGCAATTCTTTCCATAGTGCAACGACCTGCCTGGTTGGTTGGTTTTAGTGGGAGAGCTATAGCTGAAAATCTCCACGCTCCATGCTGAGCAATTGCACCTGCCTTGGCCTGATCTGCTCTGCTCCTATACTGGCACACAGCTCTCTCTCTCTCTCTCTTTCTCTTTCTCTCTGTGTGTGTTTGGCCCCGCCGCTACAAGCTTACCAAGATTTAGAGCGACATTAGAGCAGTCAATCCATCATGACTGAACATTACCATAAATTACACAGAAATAATTGATTATTACGAGAAGACAGAGACCAAGTTTTGCACTCCTTCAGCTCCCAGAGCGCCCCGACTCCGATCTCTACGTGTGTGTGTGTGTGAGCTGAGTTTGCCATTACATGAGGGGGGCTCTACGCAGTTTGGCAAGCGCACCGATTTAGTTTAAATTACGTTGGGAAGATGCGCAACGACCTGGTCAACAAAGCCTTCGTCTGGGGGCAATCAGCGGCTCAAGTCAGAGCAATTGGCAAGCCACTAAGCACTTTGAACTTGCAGCAGGATTACGAGCAACAAGTTGAGGCTGGCTGAGTAATTGCAAGTTGAAACTGGCTCGCTTAGTCGAAATTTAATCAATGTAAACAAATATTTGGTTTTTGAGTGGAGTGATTAGTCAGTTGACTAGGAAATATGTATGTGAGTTCGAGGGGGGGGGCTACGTTTTTTTTTTTTGGGCAGCCTAGACAAATGGCCAGTAATTTAGTTGATGTTTAAATGAAGTTTCGGCAATGGTGGGGGAAAAGTCTAAGAATTTTTGTACTAAAGTATCTTGGTATCTTAAGTTTCCAGTCGGTCTGGCAGAATGTGTTTACCACAAAAGCGTTTGAGGTATGACAGAAACTCAAAATTTGAATTCAAATCAAATACAGACTTATTGTCGTATTGGTATTTTTGTGATTGTCTTGTGTGATTTTGCTTTATCCTACGCCACATGTTGATAGCGTCTTCGATACACCCAAGAAACGAAGAAATCAAAATGACGCTATTTAGCCATCAATTTGAAACTATTTAGTATCAAATTCTCTTTAATACTCCAAGTATCAAATTGATATTTTAGAAAGTATTAAAATGATATATCGAGGATATCAAATTGATACCAATTTGTATCAGGTTGACACTTTTTTGTATTTCGTAGTATCAATTTGATACTAGGTCTTATCAATGTGATATTTCAATTGTCAAACTCTTAGTATCATTTTGATACTAGCTTTTATCAATTCAATATTTTGTACATGTCATGCTAAACCCATACATGCAGATATTTACGCATTCGCAGAGAATCTGAGTGAAGCACGCCTCTTCTACAGTTGGCTTCACTTCGAACCTTCTACTTTGGGCATCATCTGGCAAAGCGCAGAAACAGCCACAGCGGCATTGTGGCGTGGTATATATCCTGTCTAAAGAGTAACATTTGTTATCTATATATGTTTCCAAAAACGACGACAACAACATATATATGTAGGCTTAGCTGCATAAACATAAGTTGTTAATATAGAAGTCCGTGCTCCATAATGAAATCCATTAACTTATGTTCAACACATCGTCTGGGAAAATGTCTTCCATAGCATTTACTTTTAACTAAGTATAAGTGCCGATTTCTCATCTTCTACATAGAGCTATACGTCACATAAACTTACAAATAGCAGAGTAAATTGTAAGCTTATCTGACACATACAAAGTGCTATCTGGAAGAAGAGAAATAGGCCCTTAATGTGATGTGATGTAAAATCAAATAACTAAATCTGACACGTCAAGTATCACCAGCAGGACTTTTCGAATTTTCGAACTACATTGAAAATTATTTAAGAAAATCCGCTCATGAAAATTGTCAGAGCACATTGCCAGTGCGAGCAACCAACATTTCGCTCTGACAATTGCATGGACCTGCCAACTCGTTTTTTTGAAAACAGCTGATAAATTGTCGAAGGGGGGTCTGGAAATTATAAAACTTGTTTGATAATTGTCAGAGGTACCTTAGAGAATTGAGCACACAATGAAACAAATTAAAGCAAAAAGACCAAAAAACAAAACTACAATTGTTTGGACAATTATTTGGAGAGGTGGACAAACAAGTGGAGCTGAACAAAGTGGGCGAGTCGCAACCAATTTTATGGAATCTGGCCAATAAAAAGCATTTCGATACCCGCAGCTGCATCACTTATGGTGGAGAATCCTTCTCTGTATGCTTCTCCCGGCATGCCCACGCCCACGGAACGGCCCTACAGCCAACGGCCAAGCAGCCCTAAGCTGAAGTCTCCACAGCCCATTATAGTAGTGGCTCCTTCGGCTTCCGTTGCTACTGTTGTGGCCACCTTTAAATCCGTACTCACCTAGCTTATCCTCCTCTAATACGCGAGTATGATCCGCCTCCAGTCTATGGAGCTGGCTGTGGCTATGAATATTGCCTCTGGTTTAATGTGCGGCCCAGCAATTTAAATCTCTAGATGCGTTTTGTGTTGTTATGTCGTATGTCTAAGTGGCTAAGTTCTGCTCTCTCAGCCCAAAATAAAGGGCACGGCTTCTACCGCCACACATAAAATGCTTCCATGAAATATACCATTGCATGAGCACAGACAGCTGAATTTCCCCTAGTGACTTCCATTTTCAATTTTATACAATCTTTTATCTGATTTGAATTAGCCCGCTTATTTTTTATACACACAACAGCTGATTTCTGTCTGTTGCCTGGTCACACTACATTGTCTGAGCGGCTCTGGAAATCATCAAACAATCTCCGCTCCGACAAAATAGTCAGAGTCTCCGTACTACGCTATAGGTTCAAATTAAAACTCAAAATATTCATTTGATATTCTCTAGGTTTATATTGTCACAAAAAAAATGATACTAGTTTCAGTTTCAATTTGAGACAACGTGTATCAAATTGATATTAATACCAATTTTGTTGGGAGTAGTTAATCTAGTTAATTTTTGAATTTTTAATTTTATTATGGTGTTACATTTCATAGAAAGAAATTTCATAGGAAAATGTATTAGAGAACCTCTAATAGTCAGGAGTTCATCAGCTCACGTCTCCGATATGCAAAGTTAGTTCATCTGAAGTACTGAGTTCGAAAGCTGCCAAGTTATGTCAAACGAAAACGGAACAGAAACAACAACCCCTGACTTTCATGGAGTTGCTTAAGAAAAACGAAACCGAACACTCAGGTTTTCTCAAGCCTTCTTACGTGAGAAATAGGCATTAAATAGGTACTTCTGGCATGCTTCCAAGACCGAATGGGTTATCTTACTAATATTATAAATGTGAAAGTTTGTAATGTATGTTTGTACACTCAGTCTGGCAGAGATCTAGAACTATCGGGATGTAAATTTGGCAGGAGCTAACATTATTCATTCATTGTTAAATCAAGATTTTTTCTTGCTTATATACAGTGAGTCGAAAATCTCTAGAATACGCCTCCTAAATTTAAATAAACATATTCTTGGATTGAGTATGAAATGGAATTACATGCCAAACCAAAAAGTATGCAATAGAAAATCCTATTATTTTTACTCGAATCTCTCCTTGAAATTCCCAACTAGCTCTAACACTTTACTTTTGGAGTCACAGTCCTTGATTAAATTAACATATTTGTACCAATGCAGCCTTACCCAGCGGCGCAAATTGCCATTACAAAATCGATTACTCCTAGATTACTTTGCCTTCAGTATAAAGGAAATAAACGCATAAAATCTGCATATGCATGGCCGCTTTCTAAACGGGGTGTGCACATCCTGCATTACTTGTAATAAAACAAGTATGCCAGAGCCGAACTGCCTCGGATTCCCATTACGAATGCGTATATTTTTTTTAAAATTGTAATGTAGAATGTTCGCAGTCCGTTAACAATCAAACACACAATTTAGGAATCGTATACTCAGTCGTAAAGCACTTGTAATACGATTCAATTTACTAAAGATGGAAAAGTATACGGGTGGGAAAAAGTACTTGTTTTTCTATGCAATGTACTATTGATAGAGAAGTATATGGGTTGGTAATGCACGTGCATAGCAGCCTATAGGAGTGGGTAACGATGTAGTAATGCAGTGGGTTTTATATTAGATTATTTTAAATGATTTTATTTGTTATTCCTTGATAAATAAAATGTATGTTTTTACAAAGCTTTAAATTGACCAGACTACAAATGGGAAATACGTCGTTATTAGGGGGCATTTAAGGATGGCCAATATATCAAATTGGCATTTTTCAATTTTTGGTTGACTCAGCATAATCGTGTGTTGAGCCTCCATCACTTTTGCCAATTGAGTTTTCATCTTTACGAGTTTGTTTAACAACTAAGCCAAATTCAAGTGACTCCTCGCCACGTATGTGTCAAGTCACTGCTATACTTACACATTTTTTCTGCATACAAATACAAATTTAGAAAATAGAAGAACCCAGCAAGCAATTTCATATAAAAATACACGTTTTGTAAGCTTTCAAATGTAAGCAAAACGCTTATAAAAAGCTTATAAAAGCATTTATAAAACGAATCAAAGTAAGCGTTTTATAATCAAAACGCACCTAATTTTATAAGCTTATAAAAGACGATTGCAAATCACGTTTTTTAAAACACGTAAAAATGTTTTTTGCAAACGTGTTAAGTAAATATTTAATAATTAATTTGTATACGCTTTCCACAAGCTTT
Source organism: Lordiphosa magnipectinata (assembly GCA_037044535.1). Taxonomy (NCBI): domain Eukaryota; kingdom Metazoa; phylum Arthropoda; class Insecta; order Diptera; family Drosophilidae; genus Lordiphosa; species Lordiphosa magnipectinata. The sequence continues at coordinate 79,230 of JBAMBO010002820.1, forward strand.
GTAAATACGGTTAAGAAACACGTATTATGAATGAAATAAGTTTTTATTGGTTTTTATTTTTATTAATAATAAACAAAATTTAAAATTCAATTAAATTAGCGGTTTCTCAGTTCTTTTGAGAATACATTTCGCTTTGAACATTTTTTTTTGTGAGAGTTCTTTATGTTTTTCATTATTAATCCTAAGCAAAAATTGAAATTTAATTAAATTAGCCTTTTTCAGTTCTTTTGTTTACTAAGAATACATTTCGCTTTGAACATTAATTTTTTAAGTGCTCTATGGGTTTTTTATATAACTAATAATAAAGAAATATTTAAAATAACATTTAAGAAAAAGGAACTTGACGTCTTTTAATTGAGAGGAGCAAAAAAGCAACATAACGTTATCAATAAATTTTTATTTTATATTGTACTTATTTTTGCTTTTGTTTTAAGTTTAACACAATTTTTCGCGTATTGAAAAAAGATTTCGAGCCAAATACAAAGTCATCTTCCTTGGCTCCATTTTTACAAGTGAAAGTTTCTGCAATAGAATTTAAATATGAATGTAAATAATTGACTATAAACTGAATGAAAGCTTTCTAACTTACGACGAATGGCAGTGGCGACAGTGAAGGCTCGAATGCACTGCTTGTACCTCTCCACGAAAAATTTTCTGCAACTCTCTCATCCATAAGTTTTTTCCACGACTTCGTAACAAATTTCCTTCAATTCCAATCTCCTGTTCTGTACGTTCAACCAACATGGTGCCCCGCTGTGCCACAAATGTTGGAAAACTTCGTTGGCGTAGTGCACAACACTTCTAGATTTTTTGGTGACGATATTAAACAAATTTACAAGCGCACGTAATATTTCATTTTAATTAAAATTTTAGCTTCTTTGCTCTTCAGCAACCAAAACTGAAATGACTTATTCACAATTTTTTTGCTCGCCTTCGCTCAAGGCTAACTGTAAATTTTTTTACACTTCTTCGCATAAAGTGAGCTGTAATTTTTTTCCTTTTTCTTTGCTCACAAGTAGAAGCTAAGTTTTGCCGTGAGAGCGAGAGAGAGTGATAGAATGAGCACGAAATTTATAGTTTTGTGTCATGCCTGCTCTCGGTCGATGAAACAACATGCGCAAATCGCTTACAATAGCAAATGTTTTGTAAATGTCGGAGGCTGCCATACGACAACGCTTGCACAAGCAATCTTACCGTAAGCTTGGTTTGCAAACCGCTTGCTAAATTGCTGGCTGAGAAATGTATAAAAACGCTTATGGATGAGGGGGAAAAGCACATAAGCGAACGAAATATACATCGGCTCGTGTGTGGCACGATTAGTTGTTTCAGTTTGTTTCCGATTACTATCTCCCTAACGAAAAGCAGCGGTTGTATTACATTACATTTTCGTCAGGCGTAATGCATACTTTCGGCAGAATAAGTTGAGCACTGCGCCGCTGGGTATTTGACTCAATATAAGAGACCTCGACTCAAGAGGAAGTCTCTCTGTCTAACATTGTAAGACCATTTAGGGACTCACACACGTACAAAGTCCACAGACAGCGTAGCGCTTATTAGTTGTGCCTATTTTTGCTATTGAGTTGCATTGGAGTTCCCAAGCGATTTTGCCATTGAAGGCATGAGTTGTTGTGCTGTTGGCTGATTGTGGACCAGGCAAAGACCGCTGATGATTTAGCAGAGATGCCAATGAAACAGCTGTCGGGCAACTTGCCTCCTTTGTGGTGTGGTGTGTTCCTATTATAAAGTTATGTGCAAGCATAACTAGGCCTAGAACCGGCAAAAAACTTGAAGGTTTGATTATCATAAAGTTCGTTAAAACATACACATTTAAATTAGGAATAGCTTAAAAGTTTAATGGGCTTAAAACAAGAACATTGTTTACCTATTTAATGTAATAATTTTTTGTTGCAATAATTTATTGCGGCCAACTTTATAATTTATTAGACACTTAAAGAAAAATATGTTCCGTACTATTGACACCTTTTGTACTTGTATGAACGGAACCAGAGGTTTAGGGCGGCGTAGACACAAATACAAATAAAGTGAATGTTTCTCAAAGCAAGAACAATCCCAAGAAATAACAAGAAAGAAAGTCGGTCAAGCCCGACTATAACATACTCTGTACCCTTACACTCGCATTTGCTCAGGAGTCAAACGGATAGTTAACACCCCGCGCACAACGCGGTGCGCTCTCTAAGTTTCTCTCTCTCTCTCTCTCTCTTTCTCTCTCGCACTAAGATTGCCTGTGTTGAACGGTTAGGGTATGTTGCTGTGGTTGTTGGTGGGGGGGTGGATGGTGTTAACTGGCCGTTTTTTGTCTATAACTTGAGTATCGTTCATCCGATCTTGATCATTCCTTCAGCAAATCGATAAATAATTTTGTTTACAAGGTATCTCTAGAAGGAACGAACAATCTATCTCCAAAACTGTAGGAGATATGAAGTTTTTTCCAAATTACGGGGGCGGGAGGGGGCGTGGCAAAAATTTAAAATAAACTTGATCTGCCTGCAAGTATAAGAAATATATGTCCCATACATGTCAAACCTCTATCTCTTACCATCTCTGAGATCTCTTCGTTCATACGGACGGACAGACGGACAGACGGACAGACGGACGGACGGACGGACGGACAGACGGACATGGCTATATCGAATCGGCTGTTGATGCTGATCAAGAATATATATACTTTATAGGGTCGTAAACGATTCCTTCTCCCTGTTACATACTTTTGCACAAACTTAATATACTCTATGTACCTTCGGTACAGAGTATAAAAAGATAAATTTTATTTTTGTTTGTGCGACACTTGTGGCTGTCTGATACACACGACGCCAACAAAAAAAATGACGCATACAGATCCTTGTGGTTGCGCTCGAATTTGCAAGAGACATAGAAGAGAGTTCACATACATATGAAGTTGTTTTTGCACTACGTTTGGGCTTAAGCTATGCATGAGGGCAATGCGATTGCGCATAAGGTTTGGCTTAAAGCCTCTGTCAACCACTAAACTGAACTTGGACCTCGACATTACCTGCCTTGTCCACACACTTCGCAAACATTCTTTTTCAGTCTTCCAGCACTACCAATTGTTCTTACTACGAAACACTTTGGTAAATACCACAAGCGCATGCCTTAAAGATTACCTCATTAGCCCATCAGCCAAACCAAAAAACCAAAAAAATGTTTACCCCAGCCAACTCATCCACAAATACATTTTGTGCAATACATTTTTGTGCCTGCCAACATCATTTACATCATCATTCACAATAAAATAAAAGTGCACACGCCCACTTAAAAGGGCCTCATAAATTGCATGGAATAATCAGTTTCAACATAATTTATTGTAATTTACGAGTGTCGGCAATAAGGCCGAAGAAGGTCCCTGTACCACTGACATTGCCACAAGAGGAGTCTAAGTTTGTAGAGCAGCTAAATGCTACAAATGAAAATCCTAAACGGCACATTGAAGGCATCTTGATAAGCCAGCTAGCAGGCGAACGAAGGAGGCTGTACTGAGGCTAGCGTGCAAACACCTTGGAAACTTCATATTTCATTGCTTAACAATATTTTTAGCGTAGCTTTCAATAATAAAAAAAAAAAAAAAAAAAATCCAAGAAGAGAAAAAAGGAAAACTTCATCTAGATTTGGTTCAACTTCATTTACGGCCTCAGTATTTTGGGCCTTTTGTAATTGAAACTATTGTTTTCCCTCTTTGTGGTTACTTTGGGGGCTGCCAAACAGCATTTTATATCAATCACTCAATAAAAATACAACGATCAATCAATTGCAACTATAAACACACACACACACACACACACACACACATACACCCAGGCGATCTGCTGATTGTGTTGGCTTTGTCTTTGAACTGGTCGCTATTGTTGGAAACTGTGTTGTCTCTCTGTGGAATCAACCCAATCAGAATTGAAATGTCACCGCATAATAAACATCCAGAGCCCGTGATCCACTTGACATGGTGACAGTTGCAAAATAAAATCCTTTTTGCCTATTATCGCCACTGACCATCAGTCAAAGTTTCAGCCTTATTAAATGATCGGCGGCTAACTCTTTTCTGCCGATTTCAGATTAGAGATTATGTGTGTATGTGTATGTATATGTGAAGCTCATTATGAAGATACATTAATTTTGACTTCACTTGAATAAAAATGCAAAAAAACAGCTGGAAAACATTTTTGGAAAACTTTTATTAGAGGAACAGTTTAAGCTTGCCTTGGAGTTAAGAAATAGGTGAGCAACCTCAATTCTTTGATTAAATAATAAGGCGATTGCTAGCGTAAAGTCAATAATAGGACTGGGGCCAATTAAATCTCTTACCTCTATGCTTCTGTTAGCATTCTATGCCAGTTAGTTCGGCTTTTGAACTCATTTAGTCGCAATTGTTTTAGTACACGTATTGAACACACTCGTTCTTGAGAACCATTGAACGCATTCACTCCAACTTGACGTCTATTTGACAAATGACTTTGCTATATTACTGCATCAAAAGTTTTTGGCGTCAATTGATTGCAATTATGAAATGGGGCTCGCTCGAAAATCGTGTAGTAGTAATTGGCCTGCAAAAATGCGGCTACGGAAAAGGTGAAATCTTTCGGATGTTGCGCCCACTGGACATCACCCGAAACTTTGTGTATCGTGCCGTGAAGTTATTTGAGGATAATGATGAAATAATCAGGACATCATGTTGCGCATCATAGAACTTGACTTGGGACTCAGTGCATACCAGAGACACACCGGCCACTTGCTTACGACAGCATTGAAACAAAAACGCAATACAAAATCCGAAAGCATTCCGTCGCCAGTGCGCGAACTATACCCACAGACGAATTCTGTTTACAGACGAGCAAATTTATACCATACACTGTTTTTTTTTTGTCTTTTTTTTGGCATAAGCTCTAGTTGTTGAGATATTGACCCCAAATTTGGTTTTGGACCCCAAAGACGACTTGCAAAGATTAACTCAATTTAGACCAATATTTTATATAGCTGCCATATAACCTATCCCATATGTGCGTTTTCGGACACTTTTATATGAGCATTCACCGTCATAATGTGCACAAAAAAGAGTCCGGAAAGAGGGTTTTTTTCTATGAAAACGGTCGCACCTAATGTGGATGTCTTCTGAGTCTAATCTGACTCTTTTCTGACACAGATATGAGTGCTTTCACCCTCCCAATGAAGCATTTAAAAACCTTATAAAAGACACGTAAAAGTTGATTTTCTAGGCACTTGAAGGGCTACTGAATCGCCTTCTGAATGGCTCTTTGCAAACGCATATTAGAGAGCAACTCCGAAAATACTCAGATATAAGTGCTTTTTATGAGTCCGTGCTAAGAAAGCACTGAATGTGCTCTGAAAACTCTCAAATTTATGTGTCTACTCCAAAAATGCTCGTAAGTTCGGCTCTTTTCAGACACATAATTTGGAGCGCTCCGAACCTAGCTTGCTGGGATCTGGCAGATTTGCTCCAACATTGTTGTTTCCTATGCTACTGAACTGAAAATTGGTTTGTACTCGTATTTTTAGCTTCTAATACGACTTACAAAATTGGGTTCGACTTTGATCATTACTTCATATAGCTCCCATATAGCCAATCTGGCCCATTTGAGCTAACTTTGTTGGTTTTTACGCTATTGAACTGAATTTTAGTTTGAACATGTATTTTAAGCTGCTTAAGCGACTTGTTGAACTTTGTTCAATTCGGCACACTATTTCATATAGCTGCCATATAACCGACCTGGCCGATTTGCACCAACTTAGTTGGTTTTAAAGATGTAAATGTAAAATTGGCTTAAACAGCACCTCCAGGAGGGCCAGGGCCATGCTACTCTTAATCAAAGGTTTTAAAGATATTGAACTGAAATTCGGCTTGAACACGTATTTTAAGCTTTTTTTGCGACTTATCGAAAATTGTTCGATTCGACATACTATTTCATATAGCTGTCCAATTTGCTCCAACTTTGTGGTATCTTACGCTATTGAGCTGAAATTCGGCTTGTACTTTTATTTTTAGCTCTAAATACGACTTACAAAACTATTTTGCGTTTGACGCTACCGAGCAAAATTTTTTATTTTATCTCTTTCTCATGTAATCTATTCAACTTAAGCACGAATTCAGCTGCAATAAAGCCGATTTTCTTGAAAAGTTGCACGTTGTAGCAAGAAGTGTTAGTTACTCATAAATCTGCACACTTTCGTTAACAACTTTGCATTTAAAACCTTGTGCAGCGTTGTGCCACGCTTAACTATTATTCCACAAAACACAGCTACACTGGTTAGGGTCAAACTAAAACTACACATTTACAACACGCGGCATAATTGCCCAACCGAAAACAAAAATGATAAACGCGTTTTCCACTTATAATCTTAAATATCTGAACTAAAAATTTTAATTTTTACAATTTTTATTTTGCTTCTAACTTTTTAAGCAGACGCACTAAAAGTTGGAAAATGGCAAAAAACACGTGGCACACAAACAGCTGACTTCAACAGCCCGTCATCAAAACAGAGGGTCGGTGAAGGGTCGGTGGTGACTCTAGATGATTTTCGTGTGCTGAACACGAATCTGTTTTCAGAAATGGTCTATCACTTCGAGATTTTTAGTAGTTTGAGCTTAAAGATACAAAAAATCACTTATTAGACTCTTTTTATACGCGTTTTGTGGGGAACCTATACTTTTGTTTTGTTTTTTTTTTTTACTGAAAATCTCGAAGTGATAAACCATTTCCGAAAACAGATTCATGTTCAGCACACGAAAATCAATTCAATTCAATTCAATTCATTTTCATTTTATGACCAAAAAACCGTGTACCAAAACAATTTCGAGTACTAGGTAAAATTTGTTGAGGCTTCTTCGAAATGCTGTTCAATTGGCAAAGACTGCTATTCAATTATATCTTTGCCATGCGGCGGTATTTTACGGACTGTCGGAGTCAATTTTTTCAGAACATTTCCGTCAAAAGTGATACAGTTTTTGAAGCATATTCTCCATATTTTGTAGAATTAACCTTTTCTTTGCAGTTTAAACCATTATTTTAATGATTTGATTGTTAATTCCAGTGATTCGAGTTACTGCCTCACCCTTTTTTAAAAACCTCGCGAGTGTTTCCATCGTTATAGTTTCCCTATCCGCACCTGGGGTAGTCTACTTTTACTCCAACTTCTTTGAAAAACGCATCATGTATTCTATCTCTTCTTTCTGATCTCATCTTGTCTGATCTGTATGTATTGTCTTATCTGATGTATTTGCGTAAAAGTGTTCACCATTATACTCTGAACCAAAGGTACACAGAGTATATTAAGATTGTGCAAAAGCATGTAACAGCCAGAAGGGATCATCTCCGACCCAATAAAGTATATATATTCTTGATCACCACTGTGCGTTGGTTAAGACATCTTCTGAGCCAGATCAAAAGCAAGCCTATTGGAAACGGCCACTCGACGGTCATGATACCAGCATATGCATATTGATTTGACTTAAATAGTTGTAAACTTGAAACATAGCAGGGAACATCAACGAGTCGCACTGGAATAACTTTCCCGGGTCTTATAGCGAATGTGTGGTGTTGACATTTTGAACCATTAAGTGCTATATTTCAGCGGTTTACACATCGACCCAAGCCGTCCAGGTACTGCGGGACCTAAGCAGATGCCCTTTAGCGGCTATTGCTCTATACAATTTTTCTTCGTAGTTTTTGGAATAACGCACCAAAGTACATTTTGGATTTTAACATTTTAGGTGAAAGGAATTCCCAACCGAACCAGAGCCAACCTAGACCAATGTTTCCCTCTGTGACACGCTGTTATATCAAGCCGCGGACGCTTTTGGTAAAAGTCCTTCAATGCCTACAACTTAAAAACTAGCCAACACTTTTGTTAAACAATTCCAATACCTTGACAAATGCAAAGTTTCTCCTTTAAATTGAAGGCCCACATACCACATAACCAGCTGGCAAAAACTCTCAACGGGCATGCCAAGCCAATCAATAAACTACCAACAGCCCAAACTACTGACCCATGAGAACTAATTGAGCCGTTCGGAGGTCTATGATAGTCGTTGGGCTCCACCAACTGGCCAACGCCTTCGCTCGAATGTGCCACAAAAATTAAACTTTTGTTTATGAATGGAATTACAACGACGACATTTCGATGGCGTACACAGCTGGAAATCGAGAGCCAAAGACTCGGCTCAGATTCACAGACACTTCATCTAAATGTCAGGCCATATCTAGCGACACTCGCAACACTCCGGATTCGCACTCGCCCCCCGAGTCCAGAGCTCTAGCACCAAGTCGTTGTCGACGACGACGACGACGACGACGGCGGCGGCGGCGGCTCTTTTGGCGGCTGCTTTGGCCAATTCAATTGCGCCGCCTTCTCCCATAAACGAGCCAAAAACAAATGACTTGGCCTGCAACTCTCTTGGACCTGGAGGCTCCTCAAGATCATTAGTATAATTTAAGTAAATTAAACGCAGCGATTAGGCCCAGGATACAAACGGCACCAACGACTCTGCCCCGTCGTAGTCGTCGTCGGCAAAATGCTTGTGTTTATTTAAATTTATTGTAACATTTTCGTTGGCGATTTCAATTTGTAAAACAAGCCAGCAAACAAGCTGTTAAAATATAATGATTGGCACCACAAAACCACAAAAACTCAAAATACAAATAAGAAGAGAAGAAAATCCACCAATGTGGGTTAAACTGTCCGCATATGCTTATCGACGAGACTTTAACCAAATTTATGTGGCGTTTAGGCATTGTCCTCCAGCCAAATGCATTTGGCTTATGATTGCCCAGAGTTTCGAATCGAATGCATAAACCATTTGGCATTGAAAACTTACGATACTTACATTGTGTGTGTGTGTTAGCCAGAAGTTTGGTTTTTGGACTTTTTTTTACAAGTTTCCCACACAGACAATGGGGCAAAGCGACAACTGCAACTGCAACCCCCGGCCGACTGCCTGGCTTTTGGCTGCTTGGAGGGAGATCCATGTGCAATATGAGCAGAGTCCAACTCCAAATCATACAGCGCCTCAACAATGAGCCAGACAGAATTACAAGCTCAGTGGAACAATGCCAGGCAGTTCAATGGAATACAGTGGGTCCGGAGAGAGTGAACATTGGTGGAGACTTAATAGCGTTAATGCTACGTCCTTTTAAAAGATGTGAAAATTTAAGGGGTGTTCCAATCGATGAAAAAATGTAAATGCAAGTAAAACAGTATGTCCCAAGAAGAGAAAACCGTAAAAGTGTAGCTTGGTAGCTAAACGACGTTGTCTTATTTGCCTTGACTGAATACGTCTTAATGCAAAGAAACCTAAAGATAAGCTTAGCTAAATTTCATTATGGTTGCATCTGGAAATAACTTGTCTTAAAACTTGTTTCGGGTTAAGACGATTCCCCATGATAGGAAATCCTTAAACCTTACTAGTAAATACCCCTATTTACCACACCCTTCTAGGTCTCTATTACATCCAGAGAAGAGTGTATTTAGGGTCCTCTGGGAGCAAAATCTACACTAAGGCAGTCATGCATTTAGACTCCCTGATCACTGAAGTGCCTTCCTCTCGATCAAGGAAGCGCTCGTATACGTAAAATTCAGACCTTGAGTACAATTCGATATCAGTAAACGATTACCGCAAATCTCTCCAAGAGATGGCCAAGCAGTTTGACATCCATCTAACTTCGATTCCAGCTAACTGAGACATCGAAAACAACTGCAAAGCAGAGAATGTCGATAGGCCAGCCACCTACTACTCTTAGCCTCCTTCCCTATGGCCACGTTTAGGCTTTTCTTTCTAAATAACTTCGAGCTTAAAAAATCAAACTAATGTCATCTACAACGACTTCAGTAAAGCATTTGATTCTGTGAACCGCGATCTTCTCCTCATTAAGCTTAATCGTTAAGGATTTCCTTCCTCTTTTCTGCTTTGGATTTCGTCCTATTTAAAAGATAGAACTCAAAAATTTCTGCTTCGCTCTAATACTTCAAAGCCTGTCTTTGTCACTTCTGGTGTGCCACAAGGCAGCCACCTCGGCTCTTTGTTTTTTACTCTTTTTATACTCTATACCAAAGGTACACAGCAGAGAACTGCAGCGAGCTTACACGTGTATGTTCAATCACCCTTGCTACATATGCGGTCCGAGTAAACTTAAAGCTCAAAGCTCGTCGACCATTTTCAAGTAGCATACACAAAACGATCGTGTATTGACGAATCATTGTATTGGCGAGCTCGTATACTGCATAGTAGAAATACATAAGTTGACTCGAAGCTTCGGCTACAAGTCACTGCGAGTACTTGTTGCCGAAGTCAAAGATCTATTGCGGGCTGTTACGATCACAGCGCGTACACGAGTAACCCAAGCATGCAAAAACAACAACTTGTGAGAGCAAAAGTGAATGATTTAGGCAAGTATTCGACGGCAGCTGCTTTGTTTTAGTTTTATAGTTCTTGCAAACACAACAACAAGAAGAGTGAGTCGCGTGTATTATAGTCTGTTACTCGCTTGATACCCGCCCGTGGCCGCCGTAAAGCTCGCTGTTACACGCGTAGCCGACAATTATTACACGTGTGTAAAAAAAGATATAGCCATGTCCATCTCTCCGTCCGTATGAACGAAGAGATCTCAGAGATGGTAAGAGATAGAGGTTTGACATGTATGGGACATATATTTCTTATACTTGCAGGCAGATCATGTTTATTTTCAATTTTTGCCACGCCCCGTCCCGCCCCCGCAATTTGGTAAAAATGTCATATCTCCCACAGTTTTGATGATAGATTGTTCGTACCTTCTAGAGATATCTAGTAATCAACATTACACAAGGCAACAAAATTAGACTTTTTCCAGTATATTGAAGGGTCGGTGGTGATTCTAGATGATTTTCGTGTGCCGAAAACGAATCTGTTTTCAGAAATGGTCCATCACGTCGAGATTTTTAGTAGTTTGAGCTTAAAGATACAAAGAATGCCTTATTTAACTCTTTTTATACGCGTTTTGTGGATAACCTCTACTTCTGTTTCGACTTTCTTTGATATTATCAAAAAGAACTACTCCTTAACTTTGAAATAAACAATTCCAAGCAATTATACGATTTTTTCCAATGAAGATGTAGCATTTTTAGTAATTGTATCCGAGTTCACAGACACACAATATATTGTTGCTGCCCCAAAGTATGCAATGGATTTTGTTGAAAATTTTCATTGAAATTCTATACAAATTATTATCCGGTTGTACTGTTTCTGTATGGCATACTTTTGTGCAGTAGACAGTTTTAGTTTTTTATTATTATCGAGAAAATGGTATATCTTTGCTTAAAAAAATCGTACAATTCTTTGGGATAGTTTATTTTAATGTTAAGAAATAGTAATTTACGATAATATCAAAAAACGCATCTGAAAAGGGTCAAAACAGACACTTTTTGCAACTTTAAGCTCTTATTAATAAAAATCTCCACGTGATGGACTATTTCTGAAAACAGTTTCGTGTTCAGCATCATCTAGATTCACCACCAACCCTTCAATATACTGGACCTTGTTGCCTAGTGTTATTTATCGATTTGTTGAAGGATTGATAAAGATCGGCTGAACGATACTCAAGTTATGAGCAAAAAACGGCCAGTTAACACCCACCACTACCCCACCCATTAGTTTTTGTTGGTTGGAGCATTTGCAACCAGCACAGTCATTTCTATTTGAAATCTACTGTACTACCGTAGTCATTACGTTATGTGTTACGCCAATTTTACTTTACCTGACGGTTAGTTCAATCCACGATTATGGGTTGGAACATTTTCACCACAGAGTTTTATACCGCTTTGCTAATAAAATATACACACAGAATAAGCAAGAGTAGGTGTCATGGGACGCCCGGTACGAGCGAAGCCCTTAACGATAAGTCTGATTGTAAATTTAACTGTTAAGTCACTGTCAAGTCACTGTTAAGTCATTGTTAAGTCACTGTTGAGTCACTGTCAAGTCACTGTCAAGCCAGTGTTAAAGCCACTGTCAAGTCACTGTTAAGTCACAGTCAAGTCACTGTTAAGTCATTGTCTAGTCACTGTTAAGTCACTGTCAAGTCACTGTATAGTCACTGTCAAGTCACTGTTAAGTCACTGTTAAGTCACTGTTAAGTCAATGTCAAATCACTGTCAAGTCACTGTCAAGCCAGTGTTAAAGCCACTGTCAAGTCATTGTTAAGCCACCGTCAAGTCACTGTTAAGTCACTGTATAGTCACTGTCAAGTCACTGTTAAGTCACTGTCAAGTCACTGTTAAGTCAATGTCAAATCACTGTCAAGTCACTTTCAAATCACTGTCGAGTCACTGTTAAGTCACTGTCAAGTCACTGTCAAGTCACTGTCAAGTCACTGTCAAGTCACTGTCAAGTCACTGTCAACTCACCGTCGTCACTGTCAAGTCACTGTTGAGTCACTGTCAAGACACTGTCAAGTCACTGTCAAATCACTGTCAAGTCACTGTCACTGGAAGTCACTGTCAAGTCACTGTTGAGTAAATTCACTTGTGCTTAATCTGTAACTTTCCGATATTTTGATTCGCCACTTCCGGAACTTGCTTTTAAATAATATTACGATAAATTTTTCTGATATACTTCAGCACACTGTACGATGCCAGTGTTTTGGGGGCCAATTGACAAAAGCGCAGAGTAAATCGCGTTTACAAACAAACAAAGTCAGACACAAAACAGCAATTCATATTTGCTCTGATTTATATGGCGTCTAAAAGTTTTCCATTTTTATTATGTATCATTATTATTATGACTTTTTCCCAGGCGAACAGGCACTCGGTCAGGCAAGCAGCCAGGCAGGCAGCCAAAAGAACCAAAACCACAACTGAACAAAACAAAAGGAAAGGAAAGGAGGTCTCAGGGTAACTGCGAAATAAAGTATGCTGTGGCTGTTGTAATCAATCAGCAGCAACAGTTGAAGCAGTTGAAGTTCACAGACACTGAAAGAGTTGGCCGAAAATTAATGTTCTTTAATTTGCAAGTTTGTGTCCTAAGTCTTTCGTTTAGGTCTGCCACACACAGAGAGCTGTAGCTGGGGCGTTGTTGTTGTTGTTGTTGTTGTGGCTGTTGTTCTTGTTCCACAGAAATGTCATTAAAGCGCCACACAGCGATATGCTGGGAGGGTGTGCAAGTATTTTTGTTGTTGTTGTTGCTGTTGTTGTTTATCTGCAAGTTAATGTCAATTGTTGCATCGCTGGATCGTCAAAAGATCTGCATAGCTTGATATTCTAATTGCTGAAATTGTTTATTCTGTATACGGGTGTGTGTGTGTGTGTGTGTGCCATGCCCAATGAATAATCATCGAATCATCCGTCTCTGTTGACAAAAAATACAAAAAGAACAGAAAACACCCGCTTGGTTGCCTCTTGGTGGTCTCCTCATTGGCCTCCCTTCCTTGGCCGCTCATTGTGTCGCACTCTGATCCAAATCGCATCAAATTTTTGCTGCACTCGTTTTCAGTCTCCTCTTGTTGTTGCTCTTGCTTTTCCATCAGATATGAAAGCTGGAGCGCGTCTTTGTTGTTGTTGTTGTCGTCTGCTCTTCGACTTGGCCCCAACGCAGTTTTTCGGCTTGATTTTCTTAATTAAATTTTTGCTACGCCGCTGCCAAGGCTAATCCTGCTTCCAGCCTGCGTTCCCTGGCCCGCTTGCCTGCTCCTGATGAGGATGATGCTGCTGCTGCTGCTGCTGATGATGATGTGTGTTTTATAAGTCGCCTGTTGAGGCTGGCTTAACTTGCAGATTTGACGTTGTTGATAGGATTCGCAGGCTTGTTGCTCTTGTTGTTGTTGTTAACACACTCCCACAATTTTCAGTATTTTTTTTTTGCAAGTCTTTTTTTTCGAGGAGTAGCTCCTAACTTGGCTGATAAGTACGTGCAGCAAATACTTTAAATTATAAAACAAATTTTAAATATTCACTTAATGTTGCCCACTCACTGCCAGCCCAAATAGGCAACCGCCATTAACAAAAGCGAAATCAGCCAGCCATTTTTGTTTTGTTTTGTTCAGTTTTATTTTTGGTCTTGCCATTGACACCCATGCAATTGTTGTTAATTAATTAAAAAAGAAAAACTTATAGACGATTGCGTTGACAAGATAAAATGGCAAAGCCAACTGCACACCAACTTCAAGCCGCACACAATAAATTGTGACAAAAAATTTCATTTATATATGTATCTAAATTGGCAATGGCGTCAAGGCGCGACATTGACCCTGGTTCGAGTTAAATCTTAAACGTTATCTTGGCAACAACAATAAAACATTGCATTTTAAAAATGTCTGTTGGCTGGGCCCAGGCAAAAATTGAAATTCAAGTTAGCTTTTAGGTTTTCCAAGCGGCCACCATAGATGAAATACACTGAACTGCAAATCAAACTCTTCGCTGCATAAGCTTTAGTTGTTAATTGGACCCCAAAGACGACTTGCAATGTGTCACTTAATTTGGATCAATATTTCATTTCACTGCCAAGCGTTGCCAAATCAGTTTTTTTCCTGCCATTTCTAGCTTTTTTAAAACCGTATTGCGGGAAAAATTTAGAAACAGCGGGAAGCGGGATTTCTGCCTTTTTTAAAAATGATTTCCGCTTTTTTTCAGCATAACTTCTATTTTCGAGTCAATTGCAAAACTTATAAGCAAGTCGATAGTTTGTCACCTCTGTCAGTCATTTATCGACCCTAATTGCCACTTCTAACGTTCAGGAAACGGTTATCTCAAAGTGCTAGCCAAGTTTACAGATGTTGGACAAAAATGCCAAAAGTTTTCACACAAAAAAGTCGTAAAGTCTGGCTGCAGAATCCGGAGTTTAAGGCTTGGCTCCGCAAAAATGAATCTGATACCTCTTGAGTTTACTGCAGTTATTGCAAATGCGCAATATGATAATGTAAACTTCACTAAACTACAACTTAAAAAAGATGTTGGTAAGTAACAAGCAGTAACGAGAAGTAAAGTAAAAATCTCATCCAAAAATTTCGACAGGAGAGTAAACGTACCTGCCAATCTTAGGCATTCTTCAACAAATTGACATATTTTCGGTTGACAACATTCTACGACCAAAAAAAAACGAAGCATTGTTACCATTTAGTAGAAGATATTGGAAAATTTAGGGTCAATATAATGATATCTTCTTCTTCTTTATTGGCCCGATGTTGCATCACAACCGCTTGACGGTCTCGGCCTCTGCTATGAATGCCCTCCACTCGCTTCTTTGACCACTTGCTGTATAATGATATACAAAAACAAGAAAGAAAGTTGGTCAAGCCCGACTATAACATACTCTGTACCCTTACACTCGCATTTGCTCACGAGTCAAACGGCCAGTTAACATCCCACACCCCATTTTTTTTATCTTTTATATGTTTGTCAATTCAAAACACAAGTCTTCTCGTTTTCCTCCTGCACTTTCCTTGGACAGCACAACTGCTGACAACGATATGGATATTGCCAACTTGTTCGCATAATTTTTTCAGCGTTGTTATTCCTCCTCATCTCTTGATCTTGGACGGCCGTATCCGTATTCGATTGCACATTCCAGCTGCATTTTTTCTCCGGTTTTGGACTCCGAGAGTCTATTATCTAGTCTAAGATCGGTGGAATCATCCAGACAATGTTCCAAGCTGTGTGCTTAAATATTGTGCTGACTCTCTATGCTTGCCCCTTCTAAAACCCTTAAGTCTCTCTCTTGACCTTTTTGATTTCCTTAACTATTGGAAGGAGTCATACATTATTCCTATTCACAAAAAAGGACCAAAGTCAGTAGTATCAAACTACAGAGGCATTTCCAAGCTCTCGGCAATTCCAAAACTTTTTGAATCAATCATCACTTCTCAATTAAAGCATTTCTGTCGCTCATTAATATCTCCATCCAAACAAGGATTTATGAAAAAGCGGTCGGTCAACACCAACTTGATAGAGTTTACATCTCTTGTTAATATGGAGCTCGTAAACAAGCAGCAAATGGATGTGATATATAGAGATTTCAGCAATGCTTTCGATTCCGTTAATCAAGAGCTTCTTAAACACAAACTGTATATGCTAGTCTTTCCTCCTAAGCTTCTTAATTGGATCGTGACTTATTTGCGTAATCGGCCTCAGAGAGTTAGCTTCAATTCGCTATTTTCTGTATCCATTCGTGTATCCTCTGGTGTTCCCCAAGGCAATCATCTAGGACCTTTGCTTTTTAACTTATTTGTAAACGATATTCCGTCCGCGTTATCTTACTCTCAGGTGCTTATGTATGCGGATGATCTTAAGCTTTGCCTGTCTTACGATGATCCAGTATTATCTCTTCTCCTACAAAGGGACTTAAACTCTATCAATAATTGGTGCATGATTAACAGTCTACCACTCAACAATGAGAAATGTATATATTTAGCTTTTCATCGCAATACGCCTTATCTCTATGACTACATGATTGAGGATAAGTCGACGACTTGGGAATACAATTCGTGCCCAAGTTATGTTTCAATGGTCATATTATATATCGGTTGTTACTAATAAAGCTATGGGAGTTCTTGGCTTCATCAAAAGATGGTCTACAGAATTTAATGACCCTTATGTCACCAAACAACTATAAGTTTTTTTGGTCAGAACTACTCTTGAGTATGGCTCGTGTGTCTGGTTTCCACACTACCAGAAATATCAGGATCAACACGAATCTGTACAAAAACAGTTCTTACTTTTCGCCCTTCGTGGCTTAAATTGGAATCCCAATAGGGGACCATACCACTATACGAGCACAGACTACGCTTATTTGACCTTCCATCCCTGAATAATCGGAGGATCTACCTTAGTGTGCTTTTCCTTTATAAGCTACTGTCAAATGAGGTTGACTCAAGCGCTCTGCTTAGCCTTATAAGCTTTGCGGTACCGACACGGTCAACGAGAAATTATGTCCCGATTTATTTAAATTCTTGCCTCACGAACTATGCTCATCATGAGCCCTTTCGTAATCTCTGTCTAAATTACAACAAGTAATATCATCTGTTCTCAGTAAACTCCCCATTGTTCTAGATGTAAGGAATAGTCTATTGTCTAATCTAAATTCATAATTGTAAATGGTTTGACTGAACTTTGTTAAGCTTTAAACAACAAAAAATAAATAAATAATAAGAAAAGCCATTCATTTTTTCCAGCTTTTTTGTCGAAAAATACAGCTTTTTTGTCCTCTCCGTCTCGCCGACAACGGAATTTTTACCTCAGCAAAAGTTGGCAACACTGGTCTGTACTCTTGTTTTGTGCTTCTAATACGGGTTCCAAAGTCTGGTTCGATTTGAAACACTGTGATATAGTATTTCAGATCTGATCGATTTGCACCAACTCTTTGGGTTTTCACTTTTATATTCTGAGAAAACCGGTTATCTCACTACTAGAACTCAAAAAGTTATATTTCGAAATTAATATAATAGGTTTCCTCCAAAGTACCACAAGGTAGGCACTTGGTTCCATTGCTTTTTACTCTCTTCATCAATGATCTTCCTTCAGTCCTGGCATTATAAAATTGTAATTTCTCGCTATATTATTATACTCTGTACCAAAATTACACTACACTGTATTAAGTTTCTGCAGGGAGATGCAATCACTGCCGACCCCATAAAGTGTTTATATTCATGATCAGCATCAGCAGCCGAGTCGATATAGCCATAACCGTCTGTCTGTCCGTATGAACGAAGTAAGTTGCTTAATTTGACAAAAAAATAATTGCTAAAAATAGCTAAAAATAAAATACAAGTTGAAAAAAGGCAAAACTTAAAAAATTATTGTTTTTAGATCCAAAATTCAATAAAAACCCTAAAAAAATTACTTTACAAGGAGTTAAGACTACAAAAATACCTAAATTGCTGACAACAAACAGATTCGCCGCACAAACAAGCATGAAATTTAATTTACTGGATTTGTTTTTATATGTTTGCAATATCAACTAGCCAATCCTTTATTTATCTCTTATTCTTTAACAACATCAACGCGTGTTATAATTGTTATAAATGTGCTCAATAAGCCGACCAAAAAAACAGCATTCTCTTCTGCCATATTTCCACAAATGTAGCTGCCTTTTTAAAAAGATGACAGCGATTGAAATGAACTAAAAATTTCGTTGTAAAAATGTGTTTTCGGTTAACATGTCGTATGATTAATTTTTTTCAAAACTTTAAGGCCCTGTCGCGCCCATTTAAAAAAACTCATTTTGTTAATATTTAATCATAATTAAAAAATTGCCCCATTTGTTTGTGCTATCAGCTAAACTAATAGTATTTCCATTTTCAAAATTGCTAGATCTAGCAACTAAATAGCTAAAATGGCAACACTGCTGCAAACCTGCCTAAAGCTTGGTACGGAGATACTTGCCAAATGTGTACGAAATCTCTGCACATTATTTCGACGATAGTGCGAAATTAGACGCTCATCTCTAGTTGTTTTGTTTACAAATTTAACTTGTCGGGAAAATTTAAATTAATTAAAAGCAAATAGTTATGGTGGCCTCCAATGATGCAATAGTTGTTACAATAGCTTTCTGTAAGAAGCGGTAGCGAAGGCACCTAAGGTTCGACAGAGTTTGGTTAATACTTTTTTGCAAATACCTGACCTTTATTTTTAATAGGCAAATGGTGCTCTATGGGGAAGGGGCTGAATCGACTGTTTGGACCATGGAATCTCGTTATTATATACTTATAATGCAACGGCATAGATTAGGAGATGTTGTCTACGACTTGCGGCGACGAAGAAGTTCCAAGTCCGACCATTGCAAAGTTGTGCAGCTCATCCGTTCGACATAGAGAAGCGCCGTCTTCAACAAATGAATCAAAGCTGGCCCAAAGTTCCTCATCATCAGCCATCTCGTAGGAGGTATAGGTTCAACAAGGTTTAACAAGTCTGGCAAGAAAGACATATGTGGAGCTGACACCCACTCCCAGGGAATCAAACCGAATCGTATTTCGGTTCCGGTTCCGGTTGTGGTATGTACCGAAACTTATGTTTCGGTAAAAGGTTCTGTTTTGGTTCTAACATTAATGCGGTATTGGGTTCCGTATCGGTACCTGGATTTTTATTTCAGTATACCGGTACGTACCGGTATGAACCATTAAAATATAAAGAAAGATCGGGCATTGGTTTTGCGTCCACCCAATTTCATAGCGAAGACATAATAATTACACCCCGGTAAACAAACGTTCTACACTTATTTGCCCTTTCCAAAGACATACATAAACACAATTGTAGAAATTTTTACAAGTTTACTGACCACTATTTAACTTCATCTTCTTTGTTTTGTAAACATTTTAAGCTCAGAAACCTCTGGAGGTTCGAACCCATCGTGAAGTATAAGATTCGGTTCGATGAACGGTTCCTTAACTAATCAAACCTGAAGATTTGGTTCGATCCTTGGTTCATAACATCTGAAATATTTAAAACATTTTTGCCTCAATTTCATGAATGCCATAAATTTCAGCAAATCGGTTAAAATTAAAACCTTCTTGGCCTTATTTTTGTTGAAGAGGACACATTTAATTTACTATTTGATAAATCTATCTAACTAAGGTTAACGCCATCAATTATACGTCCCTGGTTCTTCCAATGTGTACTCGTACATAGATCTGAAAAACTTAAATTGTCATGTTACATTTAGACTATTACTTTATTTCCCTTCTCATAGTCGGAATATTCCCAGTTTGTATTTGACTTACAAAACTGATCTCTATTAGATAATGCACCAATCGATCCAAGTATTAAGCAATGATTTTTTTTCATCCGTAATATAAAAAAACTTATAAAAGTCGACTTTAATAATTTCTGAACCAAAATTTTTCCAAACAGAAGAATTCCGGCTCGGGTTCAGGTTCTCGAGGTAATAGATTTTGGAGGTCCGGTTCGATGGACCCTAAAAACCCGAACCGAACCGGTTCTACTGGGTTCAGTTCCGTAAGTAATTGATGTCATTAAACAGTTTTGCGAAAATACTGAACTATTTGTATTTTCCTGTTTCTTTTCATACAAATACATGTATGATTCGAATTAGCCTCCACTTTCAGTTAACGGATTTGTGCCAGAGCTGCTGTCCTCATTTAGATTCACTTAAACAGAAATGGATAACAGAAGTACTTTTCTGTTCAATGGTTATTATGAGTAGCTGCTAAAGTAGTCAGAGCAGAGCTTTTCTGTCGTAAGATGTTCGCGTGGCATTAAAATGAGGGTCTAGCATAATTCTACATAGGAACGCTTTATATTCAAAGTGCTTTGTTTTGCGTATCTCTAATACAAAAGATTTACCAACCAGAATCAATTTTTTTAAGATTACAAGAAACAAGATTCAGTCTTGTTTTTGCACCCAGAACCGCATCTGTACCGGTACAATGTTTCGGTTCTTTTCTGTCTTTTCGGTTCCAAGAATATCGGTTCTTGAATACCAGTATACAAAAAATTAAAAATATTAGTTCCGGTGACGGTTCTGGTTCTGAGTTTTAATCGGTTCTTTTCGGTATACGGTTCCGGTTCCGGTTCCGGTTTGATTCCCTGCCCACTCTACATCGCTGCCTTCTTGAGTTGCGATGGGTACGCCACCATCGCTTCCACTCTTGGCGTGCTTAGCACGCCGGTATCGTAAGCTGTCCAATGGTCTAGAAAAAACAAACAATTGTGAATTACATAATTAAACTCAATAATTACTATATTTACCATACTTTTCAAGGGCAGCACCTTTACTTTCCCAGATGATTTTTGTCAAGCCGGTATCATAATGCTGGCACTGCACAATTTTCTCTTTTATTACATCAATTAGGGCTTCCTTCTCTTCTTATTTGTGGACACACCGTCACACATTTGTGTGGGGCTACAACGAAATATATGGTTTATATTATATATATTTCACACCTTCGAAATAATCACTCATCGCGTGACTATCGGGTGACTATCGAGTGAAACGTTGACGTCGTTTGGCTGCGCTGTGATAAGCTACCTGCGAAATCCGTGCGAAATCTTTTTTTTGTATATGGAGTTTTTGATTTCGCGGGTATCTCCGTATCAAGCTTAAAATCGGGAGGGGTTCAACCCGCAGAACTTTTTGGGTTCGGGTTCACAAAGCTGTTTCAGAAGCCCCGAATCGAATGACGAAATATTATATGGCAACTATGTGAACAATTAACTCACCATTTCCATTGGCAACCAATCCACTATTACATAGCGATTACAAAGCGACTATCATATAATTACATGGCTCTGATTCCATTTCTGGTATTATATTAAAAAATCTTTATAAAAATTGTAATGATAATATCGATTTACACCTCTGTCTATATGTAATAAAAATCATCTTTAAATGAAAAAATTAAACCGACATGACTTTATTTCCAAACCAATATCCCTACCAGTTGAATCCACTTGGCATTGTCTCAACAGGTTAAAGCCTAGTACTGAGGGCGTTTGAATTTTCCTTTCGTCACAGTATTTCACATAAATAGAAACACTTTCTAAAAGCACATGAGCATCAAAAGCAAAGCTAAGGTGTTTCTAATTATATGAAATACTGTGACGAAAGAAAAATTCGAACGCCCTCAGTACTAGGCTTAAACCATTTTGAGCTAAATTTTAACTGATTTACTAGCCGTGCATAATGTTGTCGCCTTCTATTCAACATACAATCGACTGAGAATTCGGAGATATTTTAAAGCCCTTCTTAATTTTGTAGTCCAGTGTTCACTAGTCAGTCAGGGCGCAATGGTAACCTTGCTAAAGTTGTTGTGGCGGTCGCTTTTGTTGCAGCTGCAGGCTAAGTCACTTGCCACAGCAATATACATATTTATTTAGAACACACAGCTGGGTTTGGAAAGCCACAACAAAAATTATTATAGCCAACTTCTTGTTGTACAAATTTGCAAAACAATTATGGCCATTAGCAATTGGAAATTATTTTTGTGATTTGGAAATTTCCCACGGCTGGGAAAAAGCCTTTCTATTTCCAATGGCCAATTGGTTTGTCAATTCGAACAATTGAATTCCAGCATCTTCATATTCGTAATTAGCCGGCAGCAGCAGCAGCGGCGGCAGCAGCATCAGCATCAGCAAATGGTGTTAAAGCCTGAGCACAAAAATGTAATTTGTTTTCACACAACATAATCAACATGATAACCCCAACCAAAACACAGAATAAAAAAGAGAAGAAAAAAAACGTCTTTAGATTGAGTCTAATGATGATAAACGCTTTTACTGTGAGGTAACTACAGACTCCTGACACCGACGCAGAAAGAGAGCGAGAGACCCAAGAGTCCCAGTCGCAGTCGCAGTCGCAGACGACCCAGACAACGGCAAACACAGCTGAACTGGCTGGCTGACTGGCTGCCAGCATGGATGGGGGCCAATAATAAGTCAACATTCCAAGGCGTGTTAAGATGATGCCATCGATTAAATGCCTCAATTGTGGCTCATATTGAACACCAAGGGGCAACCCAAAACCCAAAGCACAGCCAACATCGACACCACACACCACCTGTCTGCGAGAAGTACAAAAAGCGCTCTTTGGCTGGAAGAAGAAGAAGAAGCAGCAGCAGCGGCAGCAGCAGCAAATAGCACGCCCCCACCAACGGTCAACTTTTGTTGCTGTGTTGGGTTGCCTGACTTTTAGCACTGACGACGCGACGCGACGCGGCGATGCGATGCGACGCGACGGGGCGAAATCGTTTAGTGTCGTACCTAACTAAGAAAACGTATTTTCAATATCGAAATTATTATTATTAGCTGACAGCAAATCGCAGTTTTCAACTGAGTTTTCTGTTGCGCTGTGGTTCTGCCCGTTTGTTGGTGGTGGGTTGCCGGCTCATGTTGTAATAAATGGACAGGACGCTGTGTTGCTGTCGCAGTTGTTGTTGTTGTTTTTGTTGTATACACTTTGTATGATAAGCGAGTATTGTCCAAAAAAAAACAAAAAACAAAACAAGTAAGAAAGTCGGTCAAGCCCGACTGTAATATACTGTGTAACTGCAGTAGCTGCAGCAGTTGCTCATAACTTGAGTAACGTTTTTCTGAATTTTATAATTTCTTTGCCAAATCGATAAATAATGCAAATTACTAACTATCTTTAAAAGGTACAAACCAAACTGTGGAAGATATGAGGTTTTTTTCCAAATTGCGGGGTCGTGTTAAAAATTGAAAATTAACTTGATCTGCCTGCAAGTATAAGAAGTATATGTCCCATACATGTCAAACCTCTATCAGTTACCATCTCTGAGATCTGTGCGTTCATACAGACGGACAGACTGACAGACGGACATGGCTATATCGACTCGGCTGTTGATGCTGATCAAGAATATACATATACTTTATAGGTTCGGAAATGATTCCTTCTCCCTGTTACATACTTTTGCACAAACTTAATATACTCTTTGTATCCTTTGTTACAGAGTATAAAAACAGACTCAGTTTGATGTGCGCTACAGAAAATCAAGTTTATTAATTATGCTGACATATTTGACACAAGTAAAACTTAAAGCAAATAAATTAAAAGTTTGTTTTTAATAACCAAGAACTTAATATGGCATTTCAAAATGCCGAACCGATAAACTCTTATATAGACGATCCGAGTCGGTTCACCTTATCGATGTATTTGATGATGCATTTTCTTCTATTTTCAAATATTTCATCCCCTTCCGCTGCACTACAGTTATGCCATCGAATTTTCCAGCTATCAAAGCACTTGGCAAAGTTCTCCTTCGGAATGGCCTTCAGAACCTTTTGCGATTTTGCTTTTATCATCTCAATCGAGTCAAAACGGTGTCGCCGGAGTGATCTCTTGAGTTTCCTGAATAACTAGAAGTCACACAAGGAATAAGCAGGCACAGCTGTCACTAAGTGCTTCGAAGTTACAGAAAGAAAAAATTATCTATTGGAAAAACCCGGGAAGTTTAAATTATAAATTTACCTTTCAATTTCATCACAGTAGTAGGTCATGTATGTCATCAGTAAGGCTGCTTACACACTAGGCTTTCATCTACTAGGCCTGCATTTCCTCATGAAATTCTATGAATTTGACAAGCTATTCAAATTTAAAACATAACAAAAAGCAGGACTACTAGGGTATTATGTCTCATACGTCGAACAGTGTGAAGGCAGCCTATACAGAAAAAAAGATGACGATATTTAGTTTCAATCTGGTATTTTGTAGTATCAAATCGGCCTTCATCTGAATAATACCCAGATGATATGTTCAAATATATCACTTTGACATTTCGAACACATCAAAGTGATATTTTTTCAGATCAACAATTTGATATTCTTTAATATGAATGATATATTATTATAGTATCAAAGCTATATTTTCAAAATACCTGTAGGACATGGTTTTAGTATCAAAGAAATTTTTTTTAAATATCACACTTCAATATAATATTTTTAGTATCAATGTAGTACTACAGATTCATATTGATATTAAATAGTTTCACTTTGATATGAAAATAATTATAATTTAGAATATCAAAGCTATATTGTTATAATACATGTGAGCGGATTGGACTAATTTGCTCCTTTTATTTACGGTTCTTATGGAAAATATTTAATTAGGCTTACAGTTAACAGTAATAAGTGATTAAAATAGTTCAGCTTTAAATTTAACACACGGCGTTTTCTCGACTCTTCTGCTTGACTGCTGTTTCTCTTCTCTTTATCACGGCTGCTTCTCTGCTGTGTTTCGGCTGTCTATCTGCTGTGTTTCGGCTGTTTTTCTGCTGGGTCTGCTGTACTGCTGCAAGTCTGCTGTTAATCCTCTGCTTTTGGTCTGCTGTTAGATCTCTGTTGTTAGTCTGTTGTTAGCCTGATGTTTCTGCTACCCAAACTCCGCTGTACATCTGCTGCATGCACCTTTATCCCTTTTTACATAGATATTACAATTATTATGACAATTATCTTTTTGGAAAAATCTGCTCTTAGTCGGTGGAAGAAATGTAATTAAGGCGGTCGAAGTAAAATCCACACTCTAGAAAAATTGTAAAATTAATAGATTGAGAAGAATAATTATTTCAATACAAAACATACCAATTAATTTTTCGTGCACCAAATTGCCAATGTCAAGTTTTTCTAGCAGCTCAACGAGTTTTATATCTTCCATTTTAAACTGTAAAATTATAAAAAACTAATATATTTAAACTCGCGTAAGTTTTTTTGTGCATGTGTGCGAAATCTGTCCAAAGCAAAGGCTGAGCATGCGCTTTTTTGTTCAGCCCTTCAACGTCAAACAGCACACATAAACATATATACATGCATAAGCAAACATGCGTACCCATGCGTACATTTGTATGTACGCATGTTTGCATATGCATGTATGTGTGCTGTTTGATGTTCAAGGGCAGAACAAACAAAACGCATCACGGACACAAAATATGTATACATACATATGTACATATTTAAATACGCACTTCTACAACACACTAAAACGGTAAATCCTCATACGTAGTTGTGAAGTAATGTAAAAGATTACAAATAATTTGGAAGAGTAGGCAGACGTGAAATTTGTTATATGAAAATTAGACATTACTTCACAACTGCGTAGAGAGCTCAAAGTGAAAAAAACACGCACAATATGGGTGTTCCTGCAAGTGATTTTGATTCTGATTCTGATTTTAATTTCGGTGTGGCCAGATAACCTGCAGAAAATGACAAAATCACTGTCAAACACAGCAAAAATCAGAATCAAAATCAACCTCGTATCAACCTCTTATGTGTTTGCCACTAATTTACCTTAAATACTTCATATATGTTTGTTTAACATATTTCAGTGTTTAAGCGAATGTTATGTAATGGTCGCAGTCAAATTTACGGAAGAAATCGAAGAGTTAGAGCCCGAGCGATCCCATCGAATCGGGTGTTGTGGGCATCAGCGGAACACGCCCATTTCGGATCACATACAGCCCAGAAGAACTATTATCTTTTACATATAGTATTTTTTGTCAATTTCGGCAGGTTATCTGGTCACACCGAAATTAAAATCAGAATCAAAATTACTTGCAGGAACAACCCTAAAATGTATGTATGAGTGTGTGGAATATAATCGTACACACTATTAGCGACTGAATAAAGGCAATAGCCTCTTAACAAATTATAAATTTGCAAGTACAACAACAGTTCAACAAAACACACACATGCAATTCACTTTTACCGTTTACATTTTTTTTAGTCACCGCACTTTTTTTTATTTACCTTTCACACGCACCAGCACAGATCGAATGACGAAACTCGCAAGAAGAAGCTAGAAGTGCGCTGCAGACCCGACGCCCACTTCGAAACGTTCACGAAGGAAAAACGACCGGCACTCGTTTTCGCGCTTGCGGCAGCAAAGCAATGATGAGATAGACTATTGCTGTCTCTCTTTGATTTGAGAAACTCGGTGTGTCTCTTTCTACCTTCAAAATTTCGATGTCTACTTTGATCTGAATTCATATCACTAGGGCACTTTTCATATCACTTTGATCATTTCACATTTCAATATAATATTTTTAGTATCAAAGTGGTATTACAGGTTCATATTGATATTAAATAGTTTCACTTTGATATGCAAATATTGATATTACTGATATTATATTGAAATACCTGATCTTATTTTTTTCTGTGTAGGCCTGCATGAAATTCTATGAAATTGACTACTAGCACTACTACTAGGGTATCATGTCTCATGTGTCGCACAGTGTGAAGGCAGCCTAATACCAAGTAGTCGCAATTGCTTTGGTACACGTTTTGAACACACTCGTTCTCGAGAACCATTGAACGCATCCACTTCAACTTGACGTCTATTTGACAAGTGACATTTATGCTTTATTACTGCATTAAAAGTTTTTGGCGTTAGTTGTTTACAATCATGGAATTGGGCTCGCTCGAAAATCGTGTTGTCGTAATTGGCCTGCATAAATGCGGCTACAAAAGGATGATTGGCCTGCTGGTAGCCCAGACCTGAATCTATTGAACTACAAACTGTGGTTCGTTATCGAGGCAATGGCTTGCTCTACTCGACACCCAAATATTGAGTCTTTGAAGCGCTCCCTTGTCCGATCTGTGGACAATTTCTCAATGCATGAGGTGCGCACTGCGTTCGATAAGTGGCTAGAGAGACATCGGCTTTGCTGGAAGGAACAAGGCGACCATTTCGAATAAGTTGTTCTACGATTTGTAGCCATTGAGTGACCGAATAAAAAGAAGAAAAAAGTTTTGAAAAATATTCATTCGTTTTCATTTTATAACCAAAACACCGTCGGAATTCCGGGTTCGAACCGGTTCGGTTAGAAAACTTTGTTCCATCGATCTTTTTTAGAGTGTATACCCTTAGCATGTTAAGTAGAATCATTGCAAAACAAAATCCATTTGTTTAATTGAGTCTGGCGCACTTTTAATATAATAAAAATCCCTCTCAAATTGTATTAAATGGTATGCAACCAAATAGAGAACCAAAAACACCATCAAGACCGAACCCAATGCATTACTTGTAGGTAGGTATTTATCCAACCAACCGCTCATCAATTTTTGTGTTTAGCTCTCGCCATTTGGGTCTTTGGGGCCGGCTTCTAAAGGTGAGAAATTGGCCATTGCTGGCGGGCAATGCGGCACCCCATGTAAAACACATACTAACAGACCACAGAGCGAGCACAATTATATGCCATTTTATAAATATTTCCAATAAATAGTATGATCATTTCAACAGTTTGAAATTTATGCACAACTAAGCAGGTGTTTAGTGATGAGCAAAAAACAGCTGGGCCAGGCCAAAAGGTGAGAAGGAGACTGGCTTTAACTGTTCGGTGTTTGGCGAAATTCGCTACAGTTGTCGGATCGGTTAACAAGATAATTTATTTACTTTTCTTTCAAACAAAAGGAAGCACTTAATAATAAACTGTGAGCTGTGATAAGCAACACGTTGCCAGTATCAAATTACAGATCTTCCAATTAACTGACCAATAAGGCGGCATGGCCTTTAAATTCGTTAATAGTGCAAACTCACGCCCCAAGCAGCATAGAGAGACGGCTGGCAACATGTTGCAGCAACACGGAACCAAACAATAGACGCATTTTGTAGGCAAATCAATGGGGGGCTAATAAACTGAAACGGAGAGAACAATTGTGGGAGATTTATTTGACAGGCATATTGAAGCTCCAAATAATATTACAAATATATATTTTACCTGCATTGCCCGGGGGCCCACCAAAAAAAAAATTATGAGTTAAAGCCTAAACCAAGAGCACTTAACATCAATCAGAACTGGGCAAAAACTAAACAAGTATTTAGAACGGCAGCAACAAGTTGCCGGTCACATGTTGGCAGCATTTGCTTTGGTTGACATATGAGCAACAGTCCAACCTGAAGAAGAAGCTCTCGCTAAGAAGAAAGGAACATTTGCCGCCACACCAGGTTGAAGAGGCAGCCAGCGGCTACTACACAGAAACTTGTGATTGCAATTGGAATTGGGACCTAACAAGCAGCACCAGCAGCAGCAGCAGCCAAGGGTGTAAGCAGTGGGGTAAAGTGGGGGGATAGCTGACCCCTCTCCTTAACCTTTTATGTTTTAAAGTTTAACCTTCTTAATGCTAAAAAACTAATGGTTCGGAATTGAAAACTAATTGTGCAAATTGATTAGCAGTCCCAGCAGTAAAGTATAAGCACATGAATACTCTCCCGCTCTCTCTCGAGCGCTGAGTTCAAAATGTGGCCTGATCGCCATACTTGTTACAGTTGTATCATGATACAGCCCACAGAACAACGCACAGAGCAAATTCACAGAGCGAGACGGACAAAACGACTCACAGAGCAAGAGAGACTGAGCAGCTCAAAGAACACAGAACAACACTTAGAGCAAGCTCACAAAGCGATACAGACAAAACAACTCTTTGAGCAAAAGAGACCGAACAGCTTTTAGAACAACTCAGAGCAAGAGAGACCGAAAAAGACCCGCTGAATACAAATAAACTATTGAAGAAGAACAGCAAAATTTTGTTCACTCACTCATGAACAACCCAACACTACTGTACAGCGACCCAAAAGTCAGGCGCCTGTCAATGTACACTCCCAGGTGCCTGTGTCCTTGATGATGGGCTAGAAGTTGATATTCCATGAAAACTTCGGAAGAAAGCATCTCCGATGACATAAATGAGCTGAGTTGATATTGCCATGACCGTCTCACAGTGTACGATTTTGCCTATCTAGGGGGACTTAAATCAATTGCAGGTATATAGTCGTCTGATTTTGATAAGACTTTGTAGAATTATGTGAAAGCATATCATCTTAATAAATACTAAGTTAGGAGACGCCACAGAAGTTTTCCTCACAAAAAGTAGTTTTCCGACCGATCGGTCCTATGGCAGCTATATGCTATTATTTTTATTTATTTATTTTGAAATACCATCCTAACGCTACAAGTTACAAAAAAACTTATATATTATTGCGTTAGTCACAAGGGCAAAGTAACATTTAAATTTGTGTTGATTTTACTTACTACCTAGAAACAGCTTCGTGATACAATAATGACATGAAATTAGACTTAGATGTAATCTTAAGTAACTGAATTATTTCCTATTGTGTCCCTATAAGTACTCTTTAAGATTCACTTCTCAGATGAGATTCTAAAATCAATTGAAACTGCGTGGCGTTGTTTATTGTTTTCCAACTATGTGGTAGTTGATTCCAACTGCGAACAGCGAAAATGAAGAAATGTTTTTCGGAGCTGGATAGCTTGTATCGTAAGCACACTAAGTTGCACGTCCTTCTAGATGCGCAGAAGCTTAACATTTCAAAAAGATACGACGGCTCATTTGTGTATATAATCTTATGAAGAATTGTTAATGCTCTTAGTCTTATCCAAGATTGTAATGGAAGGTTGAATATATTTATTGAAACGTCGAGCGAGTTCGATTATATATATATCTTGCGATATTATTAAATGCCACTTGCATTTTGTGTTGGCTTCTGGCGTCAGAAATACCAATAACCTCAATGCCATAAAATAGTCTTAAAGTTAAATATGTCTTAGCAATTAATAGTCTCAGCTTGGTTGGTATAAAGTCTTTAGTCAGATACAGTTGCCTGAGAAGTCCATACAATTTTCCTACAGATCCGGTGACATGGTTACTCCAAGTTAATGTTTGATTAAAAGCAAATCCTAGGTTGCTCGCTCGCTTTACATACTGTATTGGTAAATTGTTGATTTTCAATGATGGCAATGCTACGGTGCTAAAAACCTTGCTGCTTATAACTATACACTTGGACTTAGCTGGGTTTAGGCTAAGGCCATTCTTATTTGCCCAGTCATTAGCTTTACATAGATCTATTACATATTTGAACAAATTCATTAAACTGCGACATGGGTCGAGAAACATAAAGTTGAACATCATCTGCATACATATGAACTTCACATTTAGACAAAACTAAAGGCAGGTTATTGACATAAACAGAAAATAGAATCGATCCCTGGGGTACACCACGTTTTAGGGTCAATAGCGATGAGGAAGCCGTACTTGTAGCTACCAGTTGTTGTCGATTACTTAGATAAGATTGTAGCAGGTCAACAGCGGTATTTGAGAACATATACATTCGATTTAGTTTAGTGCATAATACATCGTGTTTAACTGTGTCGAATGCTTTACTGTAATCTAGTAGTGTCAATAATGTTATATTTCCATTGTCAATTTGTTTTTCGAATGTCTTCCGTAATTTTGAGATTTGCTGTGGTTCAACTTCTTTTCTTTCTATAACCTGACTGATTATTATTGAAAATATTATTTGAAGTCATGAATTCGTTAATTTGTTTCGCCATCAGATGTTTAAGCTATAGTCATCTGATCAGTCCGGACACGACAGATATATAGCCTGCATGTATTTGAAGACTTCGTGCAAAGTTTGGTAAAGATAGCATGCGAATTACACTTGATTTTGTCCGAAAATTGGTCTTACAATAAAATGAAAAACTTAAAATGGCGGAAACATGCGGACGGTTTTTTTTTTAAATATGTTCTGGGTATCTATCCGCTTGTCCTTCATGTGGTGGCATCACCGAACTCGACAGAACTTACAAGTTGGAGTCCATAAAAGCAACAATATTTTGTACAATTTGCCTAGTTTTCAGGTGTTTATAAAAAAAAATTACATAACATTTTTCAGTGAAGTTATTACAACCCGGTATTGAAAATTTTGCAGTTCAAGACACTGACGACTAAATTTTAATTAGTTTAATTTTGTGCCTGATGCGAGCTGTCAAATGGAATTTTTCAAGCGTTGCAATGTGACCTGTTTTATGACTATTTTATAGCTGTTAGTTATATTTTCACTCTGATTTTTGTTTATTTTCATAACAACTGGATATTTGTGTAACATTTAAAGAAAATCATTCAACTTGGCGCACTTTTTTATTTTTGATTTAAGTCCCCCCCTAGATAGGCAAAATCTTACACTGAGCGTCTGTCCATCTGTTTCTATGCAAACTCCTCCGTTAGTTTTAAAGCTATCCTAACCAAACTTTGTACAAATACGCTGCACATTTGTCGCAACCGGCCGGATCATACAGCTGCCATAGGAACGATCGGTCGAAAATGTTGTTTTAGTGAGAAAAACTTTTTTGTTTTCAATGCATTGGGTCGAATACCTCGTATTTATAAGTTTTTTATGATTTCACATAATTCCACTAAGTTTGATGAAAATCGGTCAACTATATAGTATAGCTGTCATACAAAAGATAGGTCTGAAAAAAAGTCTTAGTAGGAAAAACTTTTTTGTTTTCAATGCTTTTGCTTTCAAACTTGTTATTGGTCAATATTATATGCTTCTACGCATTTTTGACAAATTTGATCCAAATCGGATGACTATAGCATATAGCTGCCATAGGAACTATCGGTCGCAAAAGTAGTTCTAGTGAGAAAAACTTTTTTGTTTTCCATGTCGTCTTTATCGTTTTTAGCGTCTTTATACTTTCCAGTTATTAATATTACCGGTTTCAATACAGTTTTTGGAAATTTGGTTAAAATCAGATGAGTATATCGTATAGCTGCCATATAACAATCTGGCAAGCAAATGGTCAAAGGCCATAAACCAGACCTAAAAATAGACAGAACTGCATTTTCAATTATACCAACGAAGCTTTGCTTCGCGGTTTATTGGCATTTTTGTAATAGCAATTGCCTTAAAACAAGATTGACCATTTAGAGTAAAACCAGCTTCACCAAAATTATGTTATAAATCAGTGATGCCCAGTATGCTCTTTGGGTACGTTTTGTTTTTGTAATTGCACCGAAAATAGGAAATCAATGATCGTATACATGCAGTGTGCGATGTATACAAAACGACACACATGCAAACGATTTCGTGTGTATGCGTCGCGTAGAACAAAAACCGGGTTTGTTCTCTTCTTTAATTGGTGTTTGCGCGCGCAAGCAAACTGACCAACAACAATTTCATGTGATTTTGTTGTTGACTTACCCAATTTCAATGTGCTTTTCTTTGTGAGTATTGGTGAGTGCTCTGCCGTATGCCTGTTATAAAATGTATGAGTAAAGTGCTTCATTATCAGCAGGAAAACATATACCGAGGTGTTCCAGAAATCTCTAGAGATTTTGAGGTCAGCAATCCAAACCAATCCAAATGTCGGTGTTCCACAAATGTCGGAGATTTCGATTTTGGGAGTAAGCTTCGGAGTTGCATGCAAAGCAGCTGAATGGTAGTTTTTGCATTGGGGCTACCACGACAGGGTTGTAAGCTTTAAAATAGTTTAAATTAATGTAGGATTCAAACTTAATTTGGTAGTTTCAGATCGTTCTTAAAAACCCATCAAATCTTTAATAATATTAATGCAATTAGTAGTATCAAACTACAGAGGCTTTCTCGGCAATTCCAAAACTTTTGGAATCAATCATCACTTCTCAAATAAAGCATTTCTGTCGCTCATTAATATCTCCATCACAACATGGATTTATGAAAAAGCCGTCGGTCAACACCAACTTGATAGAGTTTACATCTCTTGTTAGTACAGGGTTCGTAAACAAGCAGCAAACGGATGTGATATATAGAGATTTCAGCAAAGTTTTCGATTCCGTTAATCATGAGCTCCTTATACACAAACTGTATATGCTAGTCTTTCCTCCTAAGCTTCTTAATTAGATCGTGGCTTATTTGCGTAATCGGTCTCAGAGAGTTAGCTTCAATATGCTATTTTCTGTATCCATTCGTGTATCCTCTGGTGTTCCCCAAGGCAGTCATCTAGGACCTTTGCTTTTTAACTTATTTGTAAACGATATTCTGTCCGCGTTATCTTACTGTCAGGTGCTTATGTATGCGGATGATCTTAAGCTTTGCCTGTCTTACGACAATCCAGTATCACCTCTTCTCCTACAAAGGGACTTAAACTCTATCAATAATTGGTGCATGATTAACAGTCTGCCACTCAACAATGAGAAATGTAAATATTTAACTTTTCATCGCAATACGCCTTATCTCTATGACTACATGATTGAGGATAAGCCACTTCAGCGCATCCATAAAGTCGACGACTTGGGAATACCATTAGTGCTCAAGTTATGTTTCAATGGTCATATATCGGTTATTACTAATAAAGCTATGGGAGTTCTTGGCTTCATCAAAAGATGTTCTAAAGAATGTAATGACCCTTGTGTCACCAAACAACTATACGTTTCTCTGGTCAGACCTATTCTTGAGTAGGGCTCATGTGTCTGTCCAAAAATATCAGGATCAACTCGAATCGGTACAAAAACAGTTCTTACTTTTCGCCCTTCGTGACTTAAATTGGAATCCCAATAGGCATCTACCACCATACGAGCACAGACTACGCTTATTGGACCTTCCATCCCTGAATAATCGAAGGATCTACCTTAGTGTGCTTTTCCTTCATAAGCTACTGTCAGGTGAGGTTGACTCAAGCGCTCTGCTTAGCCTCAAAAGCTTTGCGGTTCCGGCACGGGTAACGAGAAATAATAATCCCCATTGTTAGATGTAAGGAATAGTCTATTGCCTAATCTAAATTCATAATTGTAAATAGTTTGACTGAACTTTGTTAAACTTTAAACAACAACAATAAATTCGATCAGTTAAGCATTCATTTGAAACAGTCGCAACATTTGAAAACAACCAAAAGAGGTTTCAGGAACACCGACAATTGCTTTTGGATTGTTAGAGGTTTGTAGAACACTGCCGATAATATAATTTAAATACTTCAGTGCAAGGCATCTTAGCGTATCGCGGTTTCTCCGCCAAAGACAGTTTAAATTGAAATTGTTAATTTTCTTGGTGGCAATGACAAAGTTTACTCATCAGATTAATTTCATAATTTTTGGGAAAGCCTGTGATACCCAAAAAAAACTGCTTACAGAACCCTTGTATCAAAATTTAAGAGTCTAATGCACATTTTTTTTTTAGTGTTGTACTGTGTAATAGAAGTAGTAATGATGTTGCGTTAATGTATACAAACAAAGGTATTATAATACATCTAAAACTCTCCATATCTCCCTTAAATAATTTGACGTTTAAAAATGGAAAGTATTTTATCTGTTTTCTTGTAAGTAGAAGCAGTAACCGAGGCCCGATTTAGGGCCTTTCACCCCCTAATGACAATCCTGCGTACGCCCTTGGCCGCATCACCAGCAGCAGCAGCAGCAGAAGAAGAGAATTATGTAACAACTGCACAGGCTCGGGCCACAAATTTGCAAGTCAAGTCTCTGGATGTCACTCTCGGATAGACAAGTCTTGGACAGTTGAGCAAAGCGGCCGCACCGCCGTGGTTGAACTTAATCTGAGCATGATAGTGCAATATTTGTTAAGTGTCCCATGCCCGGCTCCTGCTTGCGTTGTCCTGGCAAGGTTGTTATGGACGCGCTCCATGTTTGTTTGATTGTTTGTTTGTGCCTGCAAAACATGTGAAACAACCGCTAGTCCCATTTATCCAGTCCACCAAGGAAGATGATCTCACGTCGCGACAAATTGCTGCAACAGCCTTGGGAGGAATTACGGTATGCCCAGCATCGTGAGAAGGTTATGTCCGCCCGGCCGGCCATTGATACACATACGCCCAGAAAGCATGAGCATGTCCAGCGTAAATGGAAGAAGCAACAAACCGAACGGGAGCGTCAGCAGCAAATCGAACGTGAAAATCTGAGACTGCTGCAGAAACTGGGCGACATTATGAGGACCAAGCGTATCAATAATCTCTGGCTAGAGCCAAGACCCAAGTGAGTTAATTATCTACAATTTACACAAATTTTTTTTGACATTTTGAACTCAGCAGAAGTTCCAAAACCAAACTATCTTCGTACTGTTTTACTAATATCGTTTATTTTTTTGTTTTACGTTCCCCTGGTCGCTGAGTCGCGTTGCTAATGATTCCGGTGGTGTCACAGAAAAATTCTAAGGTGCCACAGAATTGAATTGAAATGCACTTTCCAACAATTGCTTATAACATAATTTCTAATCGGCTTGGTGGTTTGAATGCAACGAGCAAAAATATTTAATCAAATTTAATTTTTGTTTAAATTTAAATTTTGTTTTTACGAATTGAAATATGACAGTAAGAATTACTATGGGACATGTTCTTTTTCACTTTTTCATTCACTACATTCGTTCGTTTTACCTTTACCAGAATACGAATCAATTACACTTTCGAAAAATGTTTGTGGAAGTGTAATTGAGAACAAAACTGAATCTTTTCATACAAAAGTCAATCGCAATTTTATATGAAAAATAACTGATAAACTTTGAAAATACAGTCGAACTTTTTATATAACGAATTTATTTCCAGAACAATGCAATTTCGTTCAATATTCAGTATGATTAGATTTCCTTATAACGAAATTCCTTGAAGCGAATAATTCTTTACTACTGTAAACGAGGATTTAAGAGCTTTTTACACGATTTTCTTTTGACAGGGTCTCTAAACGGTTCGTCATCACACGGTTTGTCGATACGGTATTTTTCTCTGTCTGTCTGTCTCATTTTACACATAATTTTCAAATAATTCCAAAGACTAGACCAGAGTTCCCCAGCGTTAGCCCCTGGGGCACGAACATACTCTCCAATTCTCACCGAATGCTTGCCGGAGTCATGCATCACTGTGTGTTAGAGAGAGACACAGTCACATTTTCGCGCTGTCTGCTTGGGGAACCCTGGACTAGACTACGATTTTTTACGCCCGTAACTCGAATACTCATGACACATCTCCCCATATTGAATTTTTTTTTAAAAAAATGTCGGTTGGTTTTTTCTGACCAAAACAGTTTTTCTCGAGCTATCGATAAAAAAACAGCTAGTAAGTATCTGGTATTTCTGTGGTTTTATCTTGCGATCTTTTTTTGGTAGTAGGTAGTGCAAGCAAAGAGAGCACCAAAGGACTGTCTCCACAAAAGTTTATTTTAAATTGCGAAGGGTCCAAAGTTCGCGCTGCCTCTAAGCTAACCCCAATTCCCGCTCTTCAAATGCATAGCTGATGGAGAGGAATTAGTGCAAACAGTTAGGAACAAAGAGAAACAAGAATCCGCGAGAACGAAGTTGTCATTGCTCATCAAAGACTGCACAACGAAGAGCACGAAGAGTGCAATGGACCATGCAATACTAGACACAGTGGGTCAAACCCGAAAATTTCTAAGGGAAAATAAAGACGTAATTATTTTAAATGCGGATAAGGGAAATGTCACAATAGCCATGAAAAGGAACGATTACGATTAGACGATCTTTCAACATATAGGATCTTAAGGAAGGACCCTACCTCAAGATTACAAACAAAAAACCATGAAATTGTGGACAAATTATTCAAACTAGATCTGATTTCAAGGAGCGAAAGAAACAGACTCATGACTAGCACGGCACTTCCACCTAGAATTTATGAGTTACCAAAAATCCATAAAAATTACACCCTTCTTCGACCTATCTGTTCTATGATCAATTCTCCTTCGCAACGGAATTTAAGAAAAAAATAAATGACTCTCACAATTTTGACGATGAGAAACTGGTTTCTTTCGATGTTATATCACTGTTTCCTAGCATCCCTACTGACCTGGCAATTGACGTCATTCGTGACAAATGGGATATAATCAAGAACCACACAAATATGCCTAAAAAAACTGTTTTTGGAAGCGTTAAACTTTTGTATCAACGAGAACAGATACTTTAAGTTTGAGAAGGAACTGTATACTCAGTTGAAAGTTCTCCCCATGGGATCTCCAGCTTCACCAATAATAGCGAACATCTTCATGGCAGAAGACCTTAAAAAAGTTAAGAGCACCAGACTTTTAACCAAATATGTTGACGATCTCTTTGCGTTAGTCAGAGAATAGGACATCCAAACAACTCTACAAGTGCTAAATTCTTACCACAAGTACATACAGTTTACCTTAGAATTAGAAGCAGACAACAAACTACCATTTTTAGACGCAGCAGTGCACAGAATCAATAATACGTTAAAGGTCAACTGGTACCAAAAACCTACTGCCTCAGGACGAATTATAAACTACTTCTCAAAACATCCTAAAAACATGATTATAAATACAGCTAAAAACCTTGCCAAGCGAATAATAGATACCAGTGACCCAATTTTTTACAATGACAATTTAGGCGTAATTAAAAATCTACAGACGAAGAATGATTTCCCTCTCAGTATCATTAAGACGATCATCAAATGAATTGGAAAAGAAACCACAAAAACACGTGAACAGACCAAAACTTATAAATCCGTCACATATATTCCACAATACTCGGAAAGACTCGCCAGAGCTGACTTATACGACAGGGAACAAATCACTATAGCTCACAAACCAACATTCATCATGGCTGCACTGTTCAACAATAGGAAGAGTAAAGTTGCAAAGTTGGACAAAAATAATCTAATATACCAAATACCGTGTGCTGAAGACTAGACTAATATATGTAATTAAATATATATTGGGACGACAAAATCAAAACTTAAGACAAAACTTTCTGGACACAAATCATATAAAGATATAAGATATATTCAAATTTTTTGCCGGCTCTAGGTCTCGCTATGTTGGTACATAACTTTAAAACAGGGACACACCACACCACAAAGGAGGTTAGTTGACCGAACAGCTGTTTCAATGGTATCTCTACCATATCATCAGCGGTCTTCACCTGGTACCACAATCAGAAAACAACTCCCTTCTCATGCCTGATATGCCATAATCGCTTGGGAACTCCAATGCGATTCAACAGCAAAATCCAGACACAACGAGCCAGAGCCGCGCTGTCTGTGGCCTTTGTACGTGTGTGTGTCCCCCAATGGTCTTACAATGTTAGTGAGAGAGATTTCCTCCCCGCTGCTAACACAGTGACCAATAAGTCTGAGTGCAGAATTGCATTCAAACAGGGGATTGTGGTACCAGGTGAAGACCGCTGATGATATGGTAGAGATACCATTGAAACAGCTGTTCGGTCAACTAACCTCCTTTGTGGTGTGGTGTGTCCCTGTTTTAAAGTTATGTACCAACATAGCGAGAACTAGAGCCGGCAAAAAATTTGAAGGTTTTAATTAACATAAAGGTCGTTAAAACATACATGCGATATAAGATATAGATATAGATATAAAGAAACGAAATGAGATCAACACACAAAAAACAGCACTTGCGACCTACTGTGCTGAGAGTGGTCACTCTCCCGATATTGACGCCACGAGCATACTACAGCAAGAGCGTAAATACAACAAGCGATTCACTCTGGAGATGTTACACATAATCAACATACCAACAAACCTTGGGCTAAACTTTAAAATGGATACAGAGAACTGCGCGCACATATACAGACACTTACTTGACATCAAACTCCGTGGCGAGCACTTGTTTCTTGTCCCGAAACGAGGAAAATTCTTGTTAAACTGTATCTATTCAATGTGGTTTTTAGCCCCCTGAAGACGGACCCCGATGAGGGCCCGAAATATATTGGGAAAATATTTAATAACCCACTGTTTTTCGCTCATTTGGATGGGACGGATGACCGACCTAAAGCCGGCGTAACCAAACATTTGGATTTATAAAACTAACACATTAAAACTCAACATCCAAACTTAACTTTTTTCAAAAGAATTCTATATTACGAGTTTTCTGTAGAAAGAAATTTTTTTTGTCCCCTTGAGATTCGCTATATGGTAGTACAACTGTATTACAAATATTTGATTACTTTTTAGTTTTTTAAGAATTTTTTAAACCATTTTACTTGATATATTCACAAAAATAAATAAATATGGAATTTTATCATAAGTAAACAAATTTGAAAAACAAATCCGCATGAACCATTCGCAAATACAGAATCAAAAGTCGTTTTTCAATTCGATTTCTAATTGTCTTCTTA